>LPNX010810293.1:240980-269430 GCA_001517045.1 Pseudotsuga menziesii | reverse complement strand
GTAGGCTATGGGGGGGTAGCTGGTCGTGTGTCGGACCTAGAGCATAGTGGATACTAGTCGACCAGAGTCGTCGTCGCCAGTAATGCAGAATCGACCGAAGATGAACTAAAGGCATAGTATTGTACTACAGTATGTCGGACATTAAGAGAATCGAAAGGGATGAAAGACAGAAGAAGAGGGAAGCCAGAAGAGAAAGGGCCGCAGAGCTGCCGCAAAACCCTAGGGAGACCGACCATGATGAAGTACCGCCAGAGTCGGGTCATGACCGACGCACAGAAGGCGAAGAAGAAGAAGCGGCGTCCCCTGAAGATGACGAAATGTGGATAGAGCATCCCGAAGCTCTCCAACTAATTGTTCCCGACGAAGGAGTAACCCTTTCCACAGTAAGTCCGCGTACCAGAATACAAACTATTATTGAAGATGACCTTCGACTAAGAGCTGGTGACATTACGCTCTAGAGCCGACTAGGCAATGAACCATGAGCTGGTGACATTACGCTCTGGAGCCGACTAGGCGATGAACCATACCCGGGTCGACATCTCGTCATACGTCGACCGATCGAAGGTAATTGGGTGACCCTTCAAACGGCACCCTCCTTTCGTAGTATCCACTTGCTCCTGCCGACACATGAAGGAGCACCCCCCCTGCCACACACAACTTCAGAAGATACAAAAGAGTCAGACTTGAGCACGCAAAGTGACAGTGGGTCAATAAGAAGACAAATTATCAACAATCCGCTCTTCGACGCGACAGAGTCGACACCCGACGGGAGCACAAGTTCCGTCGACCAAAACCCCATCGTCACCCCGACAGATTCGTCCGACTCAACAACCCCACCTCTTACAACACTACCNAGACTTGAGCACGCAAAGTGACAGTGGGTCAATAAGAAGACAAATTATCAACAATCCACTCTTCGACGAGACAGAGTCGACACCCGATGGGAGCACAAGTTCCATCGACCAAAACCCCATCGTCACCCCGACAGATTCGTCCAACTCAACAACCCCACCTCTTACAACACCACTTCCCCCACACCTTTCCTCCGCACCATCACCACCCCCACCACCATCATCTCCACCACCTCCACCCCCGCCTGATTCACAGCCGAGACCACCATCGTCACCACAGCCGGAGGTGGACATACCACATCNGTCGATATGGGAGGCTAACAAAGTAACAGAAGAAGACCGACAGATAGCCCAGTTCGCAGGAGCCCTTCGCAAAAGAGCTCTCACATGGTACATGACATTTAACGAAAGGCAGCCTAGAGCAACAAAATCAGAGATAAAAACGCAATTCCTCTCCTTCTTCAAGACTCCCGATGCTAAACACCTGGCGGCCAAGAAGCTGAAGACGACCCAACAGAAGCCAGGAGAAACAGTCCGCGATTATGATAAAAGATGGAAGGATATATTGAGTCAGTTGGACTATGTCATCGACGAACAATTACTCATTCAATGGTTCCTTGCAGGACTTGCACAGAAAATTCGCCGACACATCAGTCTGGAGACCTTCAAATCGTACGAGGATGCGTTGACAAAAGCTTTGCAGGTCGAGATGGATGAAGACATACCTGCCAGCCCGACCGACCACCGCTTAGAAGAACAGCTGGAAAATATGCAGAAGTCCTTGAAGGAGCTCACACTTAAGAACCAAGACATCTGGTGTACTAGCTGTTCAACAGCCGGACATACAAAGGATAACTGTCGACAGCAATTCAGCCGACAAGATGTCCGTTTTGTACAGACCAATGCGTTTTGTGACATCTGCCAGGAACGAGGAGACCATTCCACCACCGAATGTCCTTACAATATGAAGAATGGCAAAGCCTCCTGGTGTGCTATATGCGAAACTGCAAATCACAACACGGCCGACTGCCATCTCAACCTCAAAAATAGACAAAACTATGGATACTCGGCTCTCACCCGAGAGACCCGGGTTCATGTCCCGGCAACGGAACCAATGTTGTAATCTCACAGATCACATAAGGTTACCAATAATACATACCAAAATACACAGAATATTCACAGATACAAGAGACAAGAACTGATAGGATGAACAGATTATATTATTCTCAATAGATCATACAAAGCCAAGAACTGAACTACGTTCTTGAGTGGCTCAACAGCCTAATATACAGGTTACAAAACAGTTACAATCATAACTACCTGTCGGTTCACCGAACCAACACGACTATTAGTTAACAGACTAACTACTGTGTTCACTCAGCCGAACGACGTAGTCGGTCTCTCGACTTAGTCGGCTGATCGACTAAGTCGGTCTTCGTTCAAGTCGACTTATGTCGACTTGATCCTTCTACACAAATACATCAACACTCCCTCTTAACTAGGAATGTATTCTCTAGATACAATTCATCAGCAAAAGTCTTCGTTACTAGATCATCATCAAGACTGTATCATCACTAGATCAACATCAAAGCTGGATCATCACTGGATCATCATCATTGCTCCTGCTGTCTCAATCAAATGGTGCTATCTCTCAATTCTACTCGTCACAGGAAGTTCTACAGAGCCAACCCTTTTTCATGTTGGTTGTAGGCCTAGTCTCCATGTTGGTATTCATCTTCTTCAACACTTATATCTGACCATGGGAGGAACACATCCAACATCCATGTCAGAAAGGCCCGCCCAACACTTATATCTTACCATGGGAGGAACACATCCAACATCCATGTTAGAAAGGCATGCCTAGCACTTATATCTGACCATGGGAGGAATACATCCAGCATCCATGTCAGAAAGGCCCAACACTCACATTTGACCATGGGAGGCCCAGCCTGCCACCATGTCAGAAAGGATCAACACTTACATTTGACCATGGGAGGCCCAACCTACCACCATGTCGGAAAGGCTCAGCACTTACATTTGACCATGGGAGGCCCGACCTGCCACCATGTTGGAAAAAATCAGCACTTACATCTGACCATGGGAGGCCCAGCCTGCACTATGTTGGAAAGGCTCAACACTTACATCCATCGGCATGGTAGGACACACCATCTACCATTCGGGGAAAGGCTTTGCACTTACATCTATCGGCATGGTAGGACACACCATCTATCATCCTGGGAAAGGCCTTGCACTTACATCTGACCATGGGAGGAACCAATCCTACCACCATGTCAGAAGGGCTCTACACTTACATATGACCATGGGATGAACCAATCCTACCACCATGTCAGAAAGGCACACGGAATCATCACTTCCTCTTGGAAGGAACCTCGATCTGGAGAACACCAAGCTTCTCCCTAAAGTACTCAAACTTCACTCTGACCATTTCTAGCATAGAATCACATCAGAGTTGATTACATCCAAGGATAACCTGTGATCTTCGCCAGGACTGATTACATCCGAGGACAACCTACAGGACCTTTTACATCTGAGCAACCTACGATCTTCGCCAAGATTTTATGCTCAGACAACCTGTCTAACCGATTATGCTAGAACTCCCTCTTTCAAGAGATCTTGATCTAGATCACAAACTGGAGCTTCACGGCTCCTCTGTCCCAATTAGTCGAGCAAGTGGCAACATATTTTTCCTCGGTTGTACTCAAAGACGTATAGGACTCCTTCTTGCTAAACCAAGAGATCACACCTGATACCATACTGAAGCAACACCCTGAAGTGCTCTTCCTATCAATGGCACTACCTGCCCAATCTGAATCCACATAACATTCCAGGTTGATCTTTTGATTCACCTCATACTTGAGCCCATAATCAATTGTACTCTTCAGGTACCTTAGAATATGCTTTGCCGTAATTAGGTGAACATGCCTCGGATTCGTCAGGAACTAGCTCAATGTGTTCACAACTGTTATAACTGATTTTACCACACATGGTGAATCACATTTTTATGGCCTTCCCTGTCCCCTGTAGACTCCTTAGACCCCATGGACCATTTTTGTTCCTTTGATGTTTCCAAGATCATCCCTAGAAACATGCAAAATTTGCCATACGCAACTTTTAAACCCTTTATCGCGTATATACGCGGGTTTTACCCCTAAAACCGCGTACATCAGGATGTGTGCAAAAGGCCAAATTCTTTTGGAGTTTTCCTTGATGTGGATCCAACTCACTTGTCTCTTGGCCTTCCCTATTCCTTGAGATCGCTCGGGTTCAACCTTTCATTACCCCATTGAAGAGCTATATAAGGAACCCTTTGGATACATTGAAGGCATGAGGAATTGAGAGCAAGAAAACTATAGTCCATTGTTGTCGGAGCTTATACTTAAGTCTGCATCCCTTTGTCCCTTGGAGCACTTTTGTGTTATTCCCAAGATTTCCCTTTGCTTGTGAGCTTGCTATCGAGAGATGGAGGATTGAAGTGTTGGAGGCCCAAGTGGGGGACTCAATTTCTCCGATTCGCAGACGTGCTGACAGAGGTTGTCTCTATTGTAATCTCTATTTTATATTAATAGAAATATCTTTTCCTGTCCAATAATGTGTATTTGAATGAATATTTGATCCATGGATGATTTCAAATGCTTATATGTTATTGATTATATATGCTAGAGTAGATCTAACATGATTATATATAGCATGATTGTCTTGTTTATTGAATGTTGAGGAAGCAATTTATCAATTCAAGTTGGAGTTGGAAAGCTCAACGGGGATCTACATCAACCATTCATAATAAGGTATGAATCAAGATCCTTTAGTGATAGATATTTGGTTTCTCTTGCATATAGGAAAGGATTGATTTCTGGAGTTAAGCTGTCTATTGTGGTACCCCAAGCCATAAGAATTTCTCTTCGTAACAGAATTGGCAACTCTGCTAGGGAGTTCCTAGTAGTTGTCCTTTGGGGGTTTTTATCGGCATTTAATGTTCTTGAATTGCTCTTATTTCTTTGTTTCTGAGTCAGGTTCGGGGGCATGTTTTCCTAGTAGCGTCTGATTGGTGTGAATTTTGTCTCAATTTATCTGTTTCCCTTTCTTTTTATAAATTTTTCTTCCTGTACGCGAGTTTTTAACTCACAGTCGCGTATACACGCAGCTTTGACTGCTATGTCCATGTACATACGCGGGTTCACTGCAAACAGTCATGTATTCCCTGAGTTTTTCCTTTTAGAGGAATATGGATTGTTGCTGGGTGAATTTTGATGAATGCTGAGTCTCCTTTGATACTGCTAGAGTCTGTATACACCTCTGTTTCTGACCAGAGACACCTTTTTTTTAGGGTGAATTTCTTTTTTAAGAATGTTCTTGTCATTGCATTTTAGATTTTTTGTTTTGGTATTAGTGCATTAGATTTCTTTTACCTTAGTACTTTGCGTGAGTTTTGTTTGATTGTGCTTGCAGATTCTGGGGGTGGTAGAATCATTCTTTTGCTTTAGTATCTCATTTTTATTCAAAAAATCCAAAAATATTTGCTTCTTTGCATCATTATGCATTGCACTTTGCACTTTGCTTGGTACTTGCACTAGGTTTGCTTAGAGAAGTATTAGTTAGGCTTTCATATAGGAATGACTGCATTTGTCATTTGAAGAAAATTTTGCATTTCATGTAGTAGCATGCCCTATTTTTCATTCGACACAATGCATTTGCATTGATTGTTAGGTGTGCATTTTACTTTGAGTTGCGTCATAACACCATTGGTTGCACAGTCATCTACCTTTTTTGAGTAATAAATCCAAATAAAATCAATGCTTAATTAAAATGGATTACACTATTTTCTTTGATAGGGTACACCAACAAGATTAGGTTTTAGGGTCTTGGAATAGTTCATTGCGAGTAAATTCTCCAAGACCACTAAACAACAACATGTATGTGTTTGTCTAGGTGAGAATGTGAAATTCCTTGGTATAATTAGTGTTTCTCAGGATCCTCCACTTACAAGGGAGTTAAGCACGAGGCAATGTGAGCAGTTATTGATTGGGATGACCCCTAGTCATAACTGAGTAGCACTAGAGATATTTCCAGGATTGTATTCGTACTATGGGGGCTCTTTCGAGAGTTTTAGGCTTTACTACCCTTCCCATACGGTCAATCCCTCCTGCGACTATCCACCTGAGCATTGATTATATTGAGGTGACCTTAGTTTCCTTACCTAGGTTATCGAGGGGGTACTTTGCAGGGGTTATTCTTTAGGTGTCCCAGCCAGGTTGGGGTCGGACAGCACAGTCACTATAAGCATTGAAGCAGAGGGCCACAATAATTGGTTACGAACCTCCACTTGTTGTGTATGGGAGTCTCAAGCCTCTCCCAGGTGAGACATACCTACTTCATTCGGGAGCTCACATATCCTACCCTTGTTTGCTTGTGATTGGCTTTAGATTATATTAGTGTATGCTCTGTGCATGTTAGCTTGCTTAGGGTTTGCATAATTAGAGAGTATTTTTCATTTTTTGAGTCATTGTGGATTCAAGTGCAGCACCTCGCCGTTCTTGTCGTTTAGTAGGACTTCCACCTTCTACATCTCCTCCTCCTTTGGGAGAGATAAATAGACAGTCCAGGCGAACTACTTCTCACATTGATTCACACACGATGGGAGATCATGAAGATGAAATTCCTAAGTTGTCTTCTCCACCTCAGGAGGTTGGAGGAGATGATCCTACCCCTGTGTATGATCCTTCACTTGATATACCTACACACTCTAGGTTCACTCCTTCACATGATATACCTACACACTCTGGGTATGATCCCTCATCCATAGTTCATCGATATTGGATACTGGGCGATGAGACTCATCATGAACTTGCAAGCACTAGTTATGTTAGTTATGGCATGCCTAACATCCCTGCACATGACCTGACATTCCATGCCTAGTCGAAATTTGATCCTAGCACTATGACTGGGGGCATTCCCATTCCTTTCCATGCGGAGAGATTTGGGAGCATGAGTCACATTGCACCCTCCATCCCAGTGTTGGAGGCTACATCACATGTTCATCCTAGACCTAGTGCTAGTAGTCCTATTTGGATACCAGAGCCAAGATGAGCGACTGTAGGGAATACCACTTACATGATTTCACATATCCCTTCGTCCTCTATTCCTAGTTCTTCGAATGTTGTTCCTCCCCCACATTCATGTGGTCTTTCAGGCCGAAATGTTGCTACGAGTCATGTGTGTACTGCTGCTACTTGCATAGTTGTGTCTCAGAGTCAAGTACCTCCTGTTGTATCGAGAGGTCATATTCCTACTTTTGGAGGTCATATTCTTACTTTCGAAATGTCTATTCCTACCTATGGAGTTTCTCATGGGACATCTCATGGGACTTCTTATGGACCATATTGTGGAGTGCAGTATGCAAAAAGTTATTCACCTTATGGGTACGGGTATCAACAACCCGCTTAGTCCCCGAATTATGGCTTTGTAGCCCCAAATAGTCAAGGTACACCACATTATGGTGCTTCCATGCCACCCTACACAGGTCAAACGGGAGGAGGATACTATGGCCATGGCCATGGTGGTTACAGTAATCAGTCCTATGTGAACCAAAATTATTAGGGAGCGCCTCATAGACCTGCTCAACCTAGGCTCCCTTTCCTCACAACATTAAATTTGCTTGACTTGTCAAGACTAATGAACGATCTGGTATATTATCACTCGACTTGGCCGGCTGTCCCTACGAAGCTTCCATCGGATATTCCCAAGTTCGACAGCAAACCAAGAGAATATCCGAGTGAACATGTTACTACATTTCACCTATGGTGCTCTTCTAACTCCTTACACGAAGATTCTATCCATTTAAGGCTATTTCAACGCACCCTCATCGGGCCTGCTGTGAAATGGTACATAGAGCTACCCAGGGGGGCATTCACTTTGTTCAATGATCTAGCTATGACTTTTCTCAACCACTTCCAGCTACCAGTGCGTTACGACGTTCGTACGGAACTCTTGTCAACATTTCGGCAAGATAAAGCCACGCATATCTCGGACTATATCCAAGAGTGGCGTAGACGAAAGATATTGTTTGAAGCCTTCATACTTCCAGATTTTATCCTCGAGTGGTTCCTTAAGTTGTTACTACCTTATATAGTGAAGGATGTTTCTACATCCGGAGTTCAGAACGAGGAACAAGCCATTTTTAGGGTACAGGAAATGGACTTGATTTATGCTCAATCTGGTTTGTTATATGAGATCATTCCTAATGCTCCGTGTTCTAGTTTCGACCCTAAGGTCAAACCTGGACCACATGCCGATGGCATTGTTGGTTGTACAATTACCAAACCTTTAGATTCGGTTGTGAAACAGGTCAGTCAATTATCTATCAACCAATCTACTTTGGGACAAGCCACGGCTTCGTCTCAACCCACCCAAACGGCGAGTGTGCTTTCAGTACAATCGTCGGACCAGAAGGGTAACCAGCAACCCGAAAGGAATAAGAAGGGTAAAAACAATCGTAAGGGTGGGAATAAGAATGTAAATGGCAATTCTAATGACAAGAACGCCCGAAATGTTGGGGGGGACAAGCAGCCTAAACGTAAGGTCAAGTTTCCTTGCAAGTTATGTAAGGAGGACCACCTCACTCACTTGTGCCCTCAGATAGAAGAAGCCTCGAGGTTCATAGCTCAGGGCCCAGCTATGCTGACTAACCCTTTACCTCATAACCAAAAATATGAACTCGAGGACCCATGATCAGTCTGGTGGGGATCAAGATCCGTCGGAAGCTTGTAGTGGTCATGGTTGCATCAACATGGTGTGCACTGCTAAGGTTGTGACTCGAGCGAAGGAATATGGTTCATCACAACCAGACCTTAGAAAGGAACCTGCTCCACCCGAGAGTCCTTTGCGTATTGAAAAACTTGTGGATAAACCTGAAGTTGCTCCTCGCATTCCTAAGGGAGTCCTTAAGCATTCGGGGCACAATCCTAATTCCCGAGCCACCCAAAACTATTCTATTGTCTAGGATTTGGGCCACACTCCTTGTGCAATGTCTGCACTCGAAGTACTTCAGAGTTGTCCTTCACAAAGGAAATCTTTGCTTTCTGCTCTTGGTGTTAACGATGATAATTCTTCCTTCATCATCAAATTTGAAACCGCGGGACTACAACCTTGCTTGCCTTACTATGTGTCTCTCTTGATTCATGTAGAATGTCTTAACAAGACCATCAAGTGCACTGTGATTGACGAAGGCGCTGCTGCTTCCGTGATGTCTTTGGCATGTTGGAAGGGTTTGGGTTCCCCCGATTTGTCTAAATATAATACCATGTTGACTGCGCTTGATGGTAGATCCTTTCGGCTGCACGACATTCTTCCTTCTCTTAAGGTCCGTTTGGGAGGGAAGACCATCACGATCGAGGTCGAGGTGGTTGATGCGTCCCTTAACTACAATCTGTTACTGGGTAGGAATTGGATGTACAATATGCAAGCTGTAGTGTCTTCTCTATTCCAAGTTGTATGCTTTCCATTTAATGGGAAGATAGTTACGATTGATCAAATGTCATTTAAGAATCAGTGTGTTACCACATCTTCGGGAGCTTCTGTCTTGATTGTCGTGCACTCTCAGCCAGCAACTGGGAGTGTGGGTGTGGGCATGTACCCATCCCTTATGGGATCATTTAGTTGTCCTGCACCTATTCTTATGATCGGGTCTACTTCCAGTGAGGCTTCCTCGTCATTACGTTTGGTGTCTTTTTGCACCACTCATATGGAAGATCCTTGGATTCTTCCTACACCGAGTCCTTCACATGAGCCCATCGGAACGGACGTGCCATTTCCTGCAACAATGATAGCATATCAAGCTAATCTTGAATGTGTTGCAGAGTCTAGTCCTTCCTCTTCGCGGACAGAGGAGGAGGACCCATATGTGCTGCCTACATGCGCAGTTCAGTCTTCTCACGCACATGACTACCTTGATAGTGTTTTTCCTTCAGATGAAACTATTATTGAGGCCATGTCTGGGGTTGAGCCACCTTGGGAAGAGTTGCATCATAGATCTTACTTCCTTCCTGAGCTTGACCGTTTGGAGCATGAGGAATTTAGGGAGGTTCCTAGTGAGAGAATTGGTAGTCCTGTGGTTCCATTAAGCTCTCCTGGTCCAATGGCTAATGAAAACATGGCAAATATATCTCCTACCATTCCTATCAATATCTCTCACAATCTTGGAAAAATTGAGAATGTCTATATTGGGGAAAAATGTTCCCATGCTGAGATTCAAGAGTATATCAAGCTATTCAAATAATTTCATGATGTATTTGCTTGGTCATACGAGGAAATGCCAGGTATCGACCCTCACATTGTTGAGCATGAAATTAAAACGTATCCCAATGCTAAGCCTGTTCGACAATGCTTGCATGCAGTGAATCCTAGGAAAGCACCCACGATTAAGGCTGAGATAGAAAAGCTGTCGAATGTCGGTTTTATCTATCTCGTTCCCTTAACGAAGTGGGTTTCAAACCCCATTCCGGTTGATAAGAAGCAGGGAACGATCCATATATGCACTGATTTCCGTGACTTGAATCGTGCCTGTCCTAAGGATAATTTTCCCACACCATTTATTGATCAAATTTTGGATGAGTGTGCGGGAAGCGAGGTATTTTCCTTTATGGATGAATTTTCCGGATACAATCAGATGCAGATCAAACCTGAAGACCAACATAAGACTGCCTTTATTTGTCCTTGGGGTACCTTTGCATATCAGAAGATTCCTTTCGGATTTAAAAATGCCGGATCCACTTTTCGGTGGACTATGACCTTGATATTCCATGATCTCAAATCGATTATTGAAGTCTTTTTGGATGACCTTACTGCTCATTCTCGTCAGAGGATGCGTCATTCCTACTATTTGAGATTAGTGTTCGAAAGGTGCAGCCATTATTTGGTCAAGTTAAATCCTCACAAGTGCATCTTTTGCATGAAGTATGGTCACTTATTAGGGTTCATTGTCTCCAAAGAGGGTATAAGAGTCGACCCCTTGAAGGTTGAGGCAATACTTCAATTGTCTCCCCCGAGAAACATTAGACATCTTCAATGTTTGCAAGGCATGGAAAAATTCTTACGGAGATTCGTCGTGAACTTTGCCAATTTGACTAGAGGATTTATGTGTCTTTTCAAGAAGGACACTACCTTTTGCTGGGATGAGCAAGCCCAAGAGTCCTTTGATGCGCTTAAGCGAGCCTTAGCATCGGCCCCAATGATTAGTCCACCCGACTATAGCCATGATTTTCTTATTTATGTGGCTGCGTCTATGGAGACGATTGGTATGGTTTTGGTTCAAGAGGATGAGGAGCTCCAAGAGCATGTCATATATTATTTGAGCCAGAGCCTTATAGATGCAGAAATCCATTATTCCCATGTGGAGAAGCTTGCCTTAGCTACCGTTCATGCGGTTCAAATATTAAGACACTATATTCTCCTTCGCCATACCTTGGTGGTTTCCCATGTCAATCCATTTTAGTTTGTCCTCACTAGAAGGATGATAGGGGGAAAGTATAATAAGTGTATTTTCATCTTGCAAGAATTCGATCTCGAGTTTGTTTCAGCAAAATCGAAGAAATTGTTGATTTTTGCGGAGCTTATATCTGATTTCCCGAGCGAGGAGGAGGAGGAGGCTTGTGAAGATACGTTTGTTGATGAGCACATCTTCCTAATCTCAACTTTGGATCCATGGTATGGGGATATTATCATATATTTACAAACATTGAAGGTCCCTACTCACCTTTCACAAGATGAATGACGACGATTACATCACGTATCCAAGAATTACCTCATAGTGGATAGCACATTGTACTGCCATGGGGTAGATTCCATTTTACGTCGTTGTTAAACTCATGAAGAGGCTAAGCTTGTGCTGAATGATTGCCATGGAGGGGCGTGTGGTGGCCATTTATTTGGGCTTTCCATAGCCCAAAAAATATTGAGAGCGGGTTATTTCTAGCCGTTGATCTTTAAATATTGTGTTAATACAGTCAAGAAGTGCCACCATTTCTAGGTGTTCGCACGTAATATGCGCTCGCATCCTTCCCCGTTACATCCAATTATCACCGTCGGTCCCTCCACTAACTCGGGGCTCGATTTCATGGATTACAACCCAACTTCAGCTGGGGGGCATCATCATATTACCCTGTCTATTGATTACTTCATGAAATGGGCTGAGGCTATGCCCACAATTAAATCCGGCAGTGAGATAGCCGCACACTTCGTATTGAACCAAATTATTACTCGGTTTGGTATTCTGAAAGAGCTTGTCACTGACCATGGTAGGCACTTTCAAATTCGGATGATGGAAGAGTTGGCCTCGAAGTTAGGGTATAAGCAGGAGCATTCTTCTTCTTATTACCCTCAAGTGAATGGATAGGTTGAAGCAGTGAACAAATCACTCAATTCCATTCTCCAACGAACCATCGCACAAAGAAAGACCAATTGGCATATCATGTTATATCCTACTTTGTGGGCTTATAGGACCGCGGTTAAAACTGACACCGGTTTTTCTCCATATCAGCTGGTACATGGAGTGGAGTTTGTATTACTGGTTGAGAGCTAAATGCCTTCTTTGAAGCTATCCATAGAACTCTTACTAGACACTTCCCCATTGGAGGAACATTTGGTCCATTTAGAGTAGCTTGATGAGCAGCCCCGAGATGCTTTAGTGGCTCTAGAGGTGAATAAATGTCGTGTTAAGGTCTAGTATGATAAATCTGTCCATCCAAGGAAGTTCAGTGAAGGATATTTGGTCCTTTTGTGGGATCAAGCTAAAGAACCCTTGGGGGAAAGAAAATTCAACCCCATGTGGCATGGTCCTTACATGGTTAAATGTGTGTTAGAGAAGGGCGCTTATGAGCTAGTAGATTATGAAGGGACAGCCTTGGCGGAGCCTAGAAATGGGATCTATCTTAAAAAGTACTATGCATGATTTTCAGCCAGGGCTGACTATTGTATATTATTGTATAGCATTTTGCATAGTTAGGTTTTTCTTATGTTGATCAGGTTTGTTGATTAGCTTCTGTTTCTTATGGCAGATATCAATGGAGTCTTCCATCTATATAGGATTTGCGGATGGTGCAAGACGTCACACTCAACACGCAGCCTCTGCTGCTTGGGTGATTTATACTCCTATGGGTCAGATATTGTCTTCAGGAGGTGTATTTTTATGACCTTCTTCAAACAATGTTGCTGAATATAGTGATGTTATCGAGCTTCTACGGGATGCCATTTCACATAGTGTTCTATCTCTTGAGGTACGTCTTGATTCGGAGTTAGTAGTGTCACAGCTTAATGGCTTGTATCATGTTAGAGATCCAACATTATTACAGAGATTCTTACGTGTGATATTGTTAGAATGACAATTTGACAACATAACATACATATATGTTTCAAGAATTTATAACCAAGTTGCTGACTCATATCCTAACTATGTGTTAGATTGGAATTTGTTTCATAGACAGTAAGCTCATCACAAACATACATTTTTACACATGTAAATAAATAAACTGATCATCATAAAAGTTTTTCATTAAACATCCAAAATGTGATAATACATAGTGTCATAATACATAAATGGGGCTTCTGAGCCACCAAAATATAAATACACGGTAGTACAAAATGTATCACTCCCAGGTATCTAAGCCTGGGGAGGAGGAGAGGGTTTCTGATCGTGGAATGTCACCACAGCTCTAGCTAGCCATCGAAACAACCGTACCCATGCTCGTGGCACACCCACCACCTAACGTTGGATGGCCTCAGGTAGGTTTTTGACTTGCGCCATGGGTACCCTGTGTGTCAGCCGCACGAACTTGGTATGAATTCTTTGGAGCATCCACTCCACATCCACACCTGTAATATCATCTCCTCTTCCCCTCTGTCTATGACGAGGGAATCCTTTAGGCTGCCGTGGCCCTACATCTGCATACATATGACAGGATGTCACTATGTGTTGTCACACAAAAACATGTCTTTTTTATTCCATACATCAAAAAACACAAAAAAAAATTATAACTCAAAAAACTTAAAAAGAGGGTTGGTATTCGTTATTAATGTCACCATATGCCGATCCTGGTGGTAGTGGTATGTCAGGATCTCCCCAAAAATCTATCCCTACATAGGGGTAATCATCGATGGCAACTATCTGCCGCCGCCACCATGGAAAGAAATCAGTTGTATAGGTGTTGGACACCCTACCTCCACCCAGTCTGCGCATCGTATCTTCCCAACGTCGTTGGGCCAGATCTCGAACCCTGTGAAAAGGAACGTCAACTCTAGGACTCAATCCCAAAACACGCTCAAAGATAAAGGTACTTAGTATGCTACTGGAGTGAGGCTAGCCCTGCTATCCTGCCTAGTGTCAGTAGTATGGCCTTTAGGCTTAGCACCTGTATGGAGTTTGTTTGGATCTGACTCCCGACCTTCTCCGTGTCTGGATAACAATACACTGCTATGTACTCATCTATGGTAAGGCCACCTCCGGTTGCGAGAATGTAGGTTTGCCACCTTCGGGCCCACGAGAACGTATGTTCACCACCTCCCCCCATCGGGACAATCCAATAATAAAGTATATGTCCTCCACTTCTATGGTGAGGGACATCCCGTCAATCTAGAAAGACTCTAAGTCTGGATCCTAGTAGTCTACTAGCATCTGCAGCAGTCTTGGTTTGGCCCTTAAGCCACCAAGACACCAAAACTTGTAGAGCTCGCATGCATGAAGAGCCTGTTGTGCAATTAGATCACCCCGTACTGCTTCTTCTACATCCTCATGCTCACGTTCCCTCCATTCTAGAACCATCCTACACATTTAATTCAAGTTTGGGTCATTAGAATTCTTAGAAAACTTGAACGTGGCCACATACGTGACTGTTTGCTAAACAACCGCGTATGTACGCGACTTTGAGGCCTTTTTCTGCGTATATCCAGCCCTATATGCAGAAAAATCCTCGATTTCTGCGTGGGCTGTGGCGCATAATTTAGGTGGCCTAGAAATCAAATTGGACCATGGAAAATTGAAAAATTTACATGAAAATGAAAGAGCAGGGCATGGGAAATTACCTATAAAAAACGGTGTCGGATTCCGCCGGCTGGATCTCCCGGAATTTGCGTTTGAAGTTCTGAGCTCAATTGGGTAAAAATTTCAAATGTTATATAATGTTTTGAATTTTTTACTATTTATAGAAAATTTTCAAATTTTTGAAAATTTTTACCCCCTTTTCTATAGTTTTGGATCGTTTCTGACCCTTTTGGACCATTTTTGACTAATATATGATGTAGGAGACTGTTTTGAGTGCCGTTTTGACCATTGTTTTGACCCGTTCGTGCCAATTTCAGGTATCATGTTTAAACTGTCATATAGGTTAGGTTTCACTTCCATTTGCATTTTGCATGACCTTATGACCATTTCATTATAACCGTAGGTACGAACCCATTCTATCCTGTCACGAGACCTTCTTGCTGTTTTAGAAGTGGCATGATTAGAATGGTAGAGCTTGACCTTACATGGGTACCCTAGTTAGATCCTTATTTTCATTTGGTGCCCATGCCGACGGTTTTGTCCTTTAGGGTGTGGGAGTCCATTGTATAGTATTGCCATGACATTTCGCAAGAGCCTCATACTCCTCTTGATCTTTTGCTGGCTTGTTTTCCCCCGGACTCCCTTATGTCAAGTTGTAATTGCATTATCATGATCTTTTCCTGCCTCATTGAGCCTTATGCTGACTTCCCTGACTTTGAGTATCAACCATATAGCCCGAGCTTGTCTCATGTCTAGCCACGCAGAGCCATTTTATATATCCTTTGCATCTTGATTCCCTATTTTTACTGGGAGGGGACTTTCTGCCGAGTGTCGCTATCCTACACATGTGTCCTTGCATTGAGCATAGGTATGTTCCACTGCTTGGAACTAGTTTGTTTTCCCATTTGACATGCATCTCCTCCTAGTTTGTAACTTTAAAGCGATTTTATTCTTTTTCAAGCTTTTCAAATATTTGAAAAAGTCCAAAAAAAGTAAAAAACCCAAAAGTCAGACAAGAAAATATGTTATCTTTGGTAGCAGTCGAGTCGTGTCACCTTCGAACAGAGCACTGTATATCACATCCGTTGGTTGGGTTAATAGTTTGACTTTAGGAGCTGTACTCATTTATCTGAGTTGATCTCCACCGACTCGTTAAGCTTCCAGTCCCTATGGAGCCTCTGTCGATGCCTCCTGTGTCACAGAGATGTCCTAGTTTTGCATATCGAGTCTATGCTGCCTACATTCAGTCACCATTCGCCTTTATGCTCTTTTTTAAAGGAAGTTGAAACCTGAGTCAGCCATTCCTTAGTTATCTTGACTTTGCATGTCGACCATTCCCGGTACAGTTACTAGTTCGTGCACCTTATGATCGAGTCCTTCCACATTATACAACATTGCTGAGTACCTCGTGTTGGATGATGGGGGATGCCTTAATGCCCTCCTTCCAGCGGATTTCATCCCATCGACTTCAGATCATTTATTCTGGGATAGGAATCTAGAGTCATTTTTTAGTGTCTTGAGACTTGCAGTCATCAGTGGCAGGTTCTCTCGCCATCGACAGTTTTTTAGGAATACATCAATGTCCCTTGATTGATGGATTCTCTCAAGTGTTCAACCTCAACACATTTATTCACACTTGTTAGTTTGCACTCTAGTACCTTGATTCCCATTTTTATTATCGGTGGGTGATCTTGCGTCTGTTAACGGTATACATCAATGACCGGTAATCAGACGATGGACTACTATGTTTGACCGCGACACCTCTGTTCACATAGTAGGACATGTACTCATAGCGGTTTGTGTAGAATACCTTCCATACTGGTGGCATATCTTATATGCTACCTCCTTGATCGTGCCAGTGTTCATGAGATTTCATCTCTCGTGACTTGATTCCAATATATGTCAGACATTTCCAGCCATTATGGAGATCTTGATCCATTATATATCTTCAGTCTTCATGGATATCATGATCCTTTGTATATCTTCATCTTGGAGATTCTGATCTATTTATATTGTACGTGGTGATGACCACATATGTCATATTGTATCATGCCTATTCATGGCCATTGTACTCTTATGTATCCGGGACTGCTATATGTATTTGCAGTTATGTGTAGAGTTGTATCATTGTATATTATTGATTGGATGGCTGATTCTTCCACTGGGTTCTTCATCACTTCACTTCTGGGATGGACTTATAATGTATTTCGACCATCGTATGACCCCTCTGACCTCACACATTAGGGGGCATTTGTTATAGCTGATTTTACCACACATGTTAAATCGCATTTTTATGGCCTTCCCTATCCCTCTGCAGACTCCTTAGACCCCATGGACCATTTTTGTTTCTTTGATGTTTCTAAGATCATCACTAAAAATATGCAAAATTTGCCATACACGACTTTTAAACCCTTTATCGTGTATATACGTGGGTTTGACCCCTAAAACCGCGTACATTGGGATGTGTGCAAAATGCCAAATTCTTTTGGATTTTTCCTTGATGTGGATCCGACTCACTTGTCTCCTGGCCTTCCCAATTCCTTGAGATTGCTCGGATTCGACCTTTCATTACCCCATTGAAGAGCTATATAAGGAACCCTTTGGATACATTGAAGGCATGAGGAATTGAGAGCAAGAAAACTATAGTCCATTGTTGCCAGAGCTTATACTTGAGTCTACATCCCTTTGTCCCTTTGAGCACTTTTGTGTTCTTCCCAAGCTTGCCCTTTGCTTGTGAGCTTGCTATCGAGAGATGGAGGATTGAAGTGGTGGAGGCCCAAGTGGGGGACTCAGTTTCTTCGATTCGCAGATGCGTCGACAGAGGTTGTCTCTATTGTAATCTCTGTTTTATATTAATAGAAATATCTTTTCCTGTCCAATAATGTGTATTTGAATGAATATTTGATCCATGGATGATTTCAAATGCTTATATGTTATTGATTATATATGCTAGAGTAGATCTAACACAATTATATATAGCATGCTTGTCTTGTTTATTGAATGTTGAGGAAGCAATTTATCAATTCAAGCTGTAGTTGGAAAGCTCAACGGGGATCTACATCAACTGTCTAGAATAAGGTATGAATCAAGATCCTTTAGTGTTAGATATTTGGTTTCTCTTGCATATAGGAAAGGATTGATTTCTGGAGTCAAGCTATCTATTGTGGTACCCCAAGCCATAGGAATTTCTCTCCATAAAAACAACAAAGTAAATATCTGGTCTTGTATTCGTTATGTACATTAAGGACCCAATCATCTGATGATACATCGTAGCATCAACCGACTTTGATGAATCATCACTTAATAGCTTCAGGTTCGATGCCATAGGTGTGGTCATGGCCTTGCAGTGCATCATCTCGAACCTCTTCAGGATCTCTACTGCATACTTCCCTTGTCCCAGAGAGATTCCATCTGCATTTTTCCACACCTCCATGTCTAGAAAGTAGTGCATCATATCCAAGTCCTTCATCTTGAACTCGACAGCAAGTCTCCTTCTTGCAACTTTAATGAGTTCCACTTTTTCTATCAGGAACAAGTCATCGACATATAATAAGAGCATCGCTGGTCTTCCACCTTCAACCTTGAAGTAAAGGTTGGAATCCGCTTTACTCTCAGTAAAGCTTAGAGCCATCAGTAAGTTGTCCATCTTGTCGTACCATGTCAAACCTCAGGATATTCTGCAGTCACTCTCTCTGAAGTGGAGCATCATTCTCCCTATGCCTTTCATACTCTATGTATTGAAACATTCTGTACTGGAGTGACAAGTAGCTTCCTCTGCTACTAATATTCTATGTATCCATCTAGGGTCACTGGATACCAAGATCCTCTATCTTGAAAATGTTCTTCTCGCACCCATCTGTGAGCTTGTCATCCTGTATAGGATTTCATCTTAAACCTTGTAGCAAAGGTTAAGGTATTCATCATTCTATGTGATCTTCAAGCTCCTCATATATGCGTTATCCCATGGGTGTCTTCTGGGCTCGTACAAGGCCTTCTTTAATTTCCACACATGAGTCTGCCTGTCATGTGTCTTAACTTCTAGTGGCTGCAAATGTCTCTTCGTAGTCTATGCCTTCTTTTCATGAGAAGCCTTGTGCTACGAATCTTGCCTTGTATCCCACAATGTTTCCATCTACTGCATGATGGAACTTGCAGATACCGTATCCTAGACATCATTCTTCTTGAACTAGTACACTCCTTTCCTTTATTCTTGGCTATTTCTTCATAGCTGGAAGGTTTTGTATCAATGATGTTGCTCAACAGTGTTACATAACTGCACTGTGTCTAACGCCTCTTGAGGTCTCGTCATACTATTCTTCATTTTGGATAATTTCTTGAACTGTCATCACTTGTTCTTCGGAACAAGTCTCATCCTTATTTTCTTGTAGGCAATTGTACACGATCTTTCCTACAAGTCAAACGCATTAGTTGTATGGTTAGAAACATTTCATAAGGCATATTCATAATGGAAAATTCTTATGCATAAAGATATAATCATGCAACTATTTTATCGAATACAACTTTCATCCATATCTCACGGAAACTTTCTAGATGGCTTCCATCTCTACCATGACATCATTGAGATCGTGCACTAATCCAATATGTCAGCAAAGAGGTTTCATTCTAGATAGGTAGCAATGGAGAGTCATGGGCTACGTACCCATCACATGCATATTAGTATTATACTGTCATTAATGCAAACATTCTATCATGCATAACACATCAACTGAATATAAACAAATGCATAACAAAATAATATCATGAAATGACAATTGAATACTTATCTTTATTCGTTTCGTGGGTAGATTCATTCTTGATTCTTCAGCTTTATCATCTTCTTCATTCATAACAACATCATTTCTTATCCAAATGCTAAGATGGATAAGAGGTTCTTCAAGAGTTGAGTCCTATGTATTCCTCATTTCTTGAGGGATCTTCTTTGGATCGTGAGAGATTGATCTTCAGTTGCTCCCATTTTCTCTTCTCTTATTATGAGTCGAGCTTCTTCTTGTGTACGCTCTTCCTAGAGTCTGCTGAAGGTAATCACTTCCTTCTGGAACACATTCCTTGAATGAAGAAATCCCCTGATCTTGGGAGGCCATTCAAGGTGGTTATCACAATTTATACATTCTCTACTTCTTCATCCACTGCTTCAAGTTTTTCTTTGATTTGAGAGACCCTTGTAAAGTATGATTGTATGGTGTCTACATTTTGGATCCATACATTCTTCAACTGGTTTCTCAAATTCATATTCTGATTTATGTTCTTCCCTTCAAATAGCTTGGTCAAGGAATCAAACATCTTTTTAGGTGTCTTAAGGGAAGACACTTGTGGTATAAGGTGATCCTTCATGAATCAGCAATGATCCTCTTGGCCTTGACCAAGTTCTTCTTGTGTAAGGATTTAGCCTCATCTCCCTTTGGAACTAGAACCTCAGAGAAACCCTAATTTTCAAAATATTGAATCTTTATGATCTGATTGGATAGAAATATGTGCCTCCTGAAGGCGAGCTGAGAAGCATACTCATTTTCCCAAACCCGTGATCAGAACTGCAAAATATCTTATGCCCTAGTTTTCTTCAATTTCTTCCACAGAATTGCCTGATAGTGTTTCTGCAGTATCTATGGAAGTAATGCTCCTCTGTGTCTAAAATTTCCTAATGAGGAATCCTCATCTGTTATATTTCCAACACCATAGGTTTTATTAGAATTGGTTTCACCAATTGGTACTTATGATATTTTTCCCACGGTGACTTAATTAAGTATTGTTCATCATAGCGAACTTATACAGACTGACATGTGTCATTGTTTTACCTTCAGGGTCTGAATTTTTTACCACAGAAAGTAAAGTTTGTTCCCTATCTCGAAAATTTTGTGAAATTTCATTTGGATCTTTGTAGCTTGAGATATAGCAATTCTCCCTAGGTTTCTTGTTTAGGGATGAATCCTGGAAGAGACCGGAACCTTGATTTGGAGGAATCATATCTCCCGGAATATATCAAATATGAGGCAAAAATGTTTACAAAGGGTACATCAGGATTTTATCTTCGGCATGTGAAAATTTCGGCTCCTGAGCCTTCTTCAATCTCGAGATATAGCGAATGTACCAAAACTACCAGTTTTAGTATTTTAGGGTTTTTCAGGCCTGAGGTCAAACTAGGGTTTGACTTTCCCAGAGTTTTACTCAATAAAAAACTTCAACCTTGGTCTCTAAAATTCGATTTTGAGGAGAGAAATCCTATGCTGGGCTCACTCAAAAATTTCTCTTCTGTGAAAAACCCTAATTTCCCGCAGTAGTGAGAGGTCAAAAACTAAAAATGCCCAAAATCAAATTATGCTTTGACATAAAGATGCGCCCTTCAATGGAGAGTTATCCTAGCCTCTTTTTGCTGATGATCTATGGAAAGAGACCCAAAAAGTAAGAAGCCCTAGCTTCTGCAGCTGCATAGTGTCTTCTTCTTAGGTTAGCTCTGATATCATGTTAGATTTTTATCATTTAAGCAATATGATCTTAGGATTTTATCTGAGAGAATAACATGCACAATAATCAATCACAAGAGACAATAAACAAAAAGATTTTCCTTGGGGAAACAATAAAGGAGAAAACCCCGCAACTTGCTCAGAGATAGAATGAGCACCAATGGCAGTAGTAAAACCCAAAGACAGAAAGATGATCTCCAACAGTTATTCTCTCTCTCAATTGTATGAGCTCCTCTTCTCTCACCTATGCACTATAGCTGGGTGAGTGTGTGTATCAAATATAGAGGCTCACTCTTTATTTATACTAGTTTCCAACTTGACAATTACTTACCAGGGCTGACTTCTCTAGGAGAGTCTAATTACCCTAGTTCCCCACAATTGTGGGGACTTTCCCCCCCGATCAACAAGGAGGGTTAACCTCTATGACTTTGCATGACTTGATTACATTAATGATTCTCCCGATAAGAACTTCAGGGACCAATGAAATACAATATATGAAATATACAAGTGAATACATTCCGAAGTTATAAATACATCAACAGTACTCAAAATATTTCTCCCACGTATCTATGCGGTCTCTGTATTTCTCCATCTTTGTCAATAGATTCTCCCACCAACAATGCACAGAGGTTGACATTTTTAAGGATACAATGGCAATATTTTCAGCTTCTTAGAGTTAATTCACAGAGTAACAAGATTCCATTTTTTGTACCCAATTTTTTTATGGATTCCACATCAATCTTGTCTTCTAGATTCAGTATGTCCAAGTTCATTTTCACTTTGAATTGAATGAGTTTTTCAGAGTTGATCTCATTGAGGATCCTCTTGAGGTCAAGGAGAATCGTGTGAGAATCTCATTGAACTGGGTGAACATTTTAGTTCGCTGTCGAGCTAGTGCTTTCTCTATGAGTTGCTCTATTTCTTCAGTTACATGTCTATTGTTTGTTTCTTCATCCATATTCGATCTAGTAGTGCGAGTAGATAGATACTCCGAAGTCGAAGGTAGTGTCTATTTGATTGCTAAGTTTTCAAGTGTGTTTGAACATGCATAAGTCAGGTAACCTCGATAGAAGTGTCTGCACACAACTTAAGCACGAACAAGCTTTGAATATGCTTTGATAGTAATGATTGGAGTGCCTAGGTGCATGATGGGGACAACAGTTCGATTGAATGAATCGAGTATTGTTATGGCGGAAGCTTATTAAGAATGAGCAAATAAGGAAATATGCTACACACATAAAACATACACACAGATAGTATGCAAGAGTTCAAACGAAACTCTGTTGTTTCATTATTGTTCTATTACTTGCTTAATACTCAGCCTCTATATTACAATAGTATACATGTTTATATAGAGTGTTGAGAACACTTAGGTTGTCCTCCCGTTACTTTCAATTACAAGAAGTTAGAACGGTTTATAATTTCAACCATTACATACGACTGGAGGACAGAGAGACAATTTGTCGTAGTCATGTTGATCACTAGTGTCGACGATGCATGTCAAAGTGCTAAACCTATCGAGGTTGTGTCGAGGTTTGGACTTGTCAAAGTCGATGTTGAACTTGTCGAAGTCAACAAACAATGCCAACTGCTGGGTGGATCAAATTTAGTATGTATGATGTGCATAAAGTAAAATTCAACTATGGGATATTGTCATATAAATTGGGTATGAATGATGTGCATAGTTGTGACTATATAAATTTGGAATATATGATGTGTATAGTAGTGAAATTAGAAAATATTTTATACGTTGTCATATGAATATGGTAGGTATGATGTGTATAATTGTGAAGTAAGAAATATTTTATATGGATTTTTAATTATTATTGATAGTATATTTTTTTCAAGGTTGCTTTAATAAGTGTTAGAGGGTTATTTTAGGAATAAATGCCAACACAAGAATCAAGGTATGGTTAGATCACATAATCTACACAATTATTATAAAAGGGCTCAACAAGAGAATCTTGTCACTTACAAGAATAGAACCTAGGCGGGGAGGGAAACAACTAATCCTCCCAACCACCGAAACTATATCCAATGAACTAATATTGATAGTGTCATAACCCCGAATTTTCACAAAAATTTAAAATTTTTAATGTAACATAAAATGTCTAAAGTCGCAGTTTAATAACTACTAGCGGCTAGCAGAAAAATGAAACAGTTAACAATATGTAGTGATTAACTTCAAACACATACAAACTAATACCATTTTAATTTTGATATGTTATGTATATGACCTGCATTCAGTTGCTTCTAGCTGTAGTGATTATTTGCTTTTGTCAAGTAGGTGAGAAGTTATGTTCTAAACTAGGGCTTACTTAGCAATTGCTAACTCAACTGGATTTCTGGTTCTTACAGGTTTAGTAAGTAAATTTTTGAACAAGTAGGAATTTGTTTTTGTGTTAAATCAAGAAGTACTTATTTAGCATAATAAAAATGCTAGAGCATAATTTGATTAATAGAAAGGAAGGCTACAATGAGGTAAAGTACTTCCTTTGTTGTTTTTGAATCTATGACAGTATTTTAAGTTAGTCGTAAAGACCAATGTCCTTAATATACTAGTGCCTTTTACCAGCATGAGTTCTACTTAAGTTTTCTTTTTGATATTATATGCCAAGTTACTCACAAGTTTTACTGATGAGCATAGGGCTCATGATTTAATATAGAAACACTTTGACTGAAGCATGAGCTTACTGCTATTACTATGTCTAATGTTCAATGTGTTGCTTTATCAGCATGAGTATAAATTCTAAGACCTTCAAAGAAAAAGTTTACAATTGATCACATAGGTCTACTTTTAATTCAGCTCTAGTAGTGAAGATTATCATCCTATTTATTTATAAATAGTTATAATTGTCTACTTGCACTACTAGTCATCAAGCTATAATTTCGATTTCCTAAGCTTCACCATGTCACAAGTATTGTAGTAAAAATTACATTACCATATCACTTAATGATATTACTAAGTGATTTTACCTGTAACCCTAGATAGCCTTACTACCTTGTAATTACCAAGTGTAGTCTAAATATTGGTTTGGTTTCTTAATAGTTTGGTTCTTTATGGAAACCAAAAGAACACTAACTTCCAAGAAGTCTTCCAACCATTACAATGTCGACTTTATGCATTTGTAAGAGTTATGCTAGTGTAGAAATACTACCTAACATTTACTTACATAAAGTTGAACTAAAGATAATGACCTTACCAGCTTTGATTTTACATAACAATAATTCTAAACATAGCATTATTCCTTTAATACAAGGTTTGTATGAATAATCATTAAGAGTGTTATTGACTAAGGGTCAAAGGCATAACTCCAATCTTGATCTCCACATATATACTTTTACCAGCATAAGTTCTAGTGCCTTTTACATTTGTTTTACTTTGTAATTTATAATTATTTAGAGCTCTATAGAGAAAACATTTATAACTCTGAACTCTGTTTATTTTACATAAATAAGGGTTTATAAGAGAAAACCCTAATTTGGTTTTTAATAAATAATAGTTTAATTTTAAAGTTAATATTTTCCAAAACTGTTTAATTATTAACTTGTATACACATTTTCTTGAATAATAGTTTTTATTTTCTGTAAACATATATTTCTTAACAATATACTAATATTGTGGTACTAAAGTATATTACTAATTCTTTTACCTGTATTTTCATCTAGATTGACTAAATTAAACAGTAATAAGAATAAACTATAACATTGTTCTTCATTGTACTGTAAACATTGAAATAAATTCTATTTGCATTTTCATACAGATACATAATTCATATTTACTATTCTCATTTCATTACAAAAATTATCTCATTTACTTTAAACCATCTAATTGTGCTAGAGTACAGCCATTAACTAGGTGTGGAAAAAAACAGTTTAGAATTTAAAATCCTTTCTATTTCACTTGTTTCTAAATCATTTTCATTTACATTAATAGTCCAATAAGAATACTAACTCAATCATTTCACAAACTCAGAACTATTAACATTCATGTAACATATAAACTAAGATTTATTTAACTAAAACAGTAAAATAGAATAACATAGAACCTGTTGAGAACAAGACGACAACAACTTTAGGAGGCCGTTCCTCCTTACCAAACTCCTGGAGAGCGCTCAAACAACGCTTCCTCAGGACCCCCGAGCCTGTTCCTGGTCTTTTTGGCTGAGAACTGGGTGGAAAATACAACTGTAGAACCCTCTGTCGACTGACTAGTTCAATACCTTAGTAAAAACACTTTGCTCTCAGCAGTATGATCTTCAGCTTAAAAAGTTGCAACAAGATCAATCAGCAGTTATCCCCTCAAACACTTTCCAATTTTCCTTTTATTGAATTTCTATGAAGTAAATTCATTCACCCTGAATGATCACTTCTCTAGAATGAGCAGCCTCAGCTCTCTTCAATGGGAATTTTTATAAAGATGCCTAGGTCTTTTGGGTTAGTTTTCATTAATTGAGCTACCTGCTCTGATTCCACTTTCTTAGGGAATCATGACCACAAATGTAGGGAGGTTGCCACCTACAATAGTAGGAAGTGGTTTGAGAATGAAACCACATGTCAGTTTTCTCTCCATCCAGTCTCCTCCACCAATTTGACCAGTAAACACTCTTTTAAAAACCCTCCTAAGTTGTTGTCTCCTCTGTTAGAATATAATCCGCCAAGGATTATATATTGTAAATAAATAAATTGTAGGAATATGAATAGCTGAATAGGAAGGTGAAAAGGCTGGTACTCAACCGCCTCATTAAATGTATAAATATTTGATATGTCAATGGAATAGAATGAATCGGGAGTTATTACCAACAAGTGGTATCAAAGTGCTGCCATAACTCCTGCCTGTTTCCAGTCTGCCCATTCCTGGCATTCTGCTTGCCAGTCCATTGCTAGACTGCTCCATCAGTCTTCCAGTCGAGTCACATGCATTGTCTGCGTTACAATTCCTTCATGATTGAGTTTGTGTGCTGCAAACCCTAATCCGGACGCGTTTTGTATGTGTATTATTCTGCATAGCTTGCTCTTTGGTGTTGTGTTGGAGACTCACGCATATCCTGAGTGAGGAGTCTGTATATTGTATTGTGCCACTTACTGTTTATTAGGGTTTCCTTTCACGCCCCCTTGTCTTAGAACCAGAGTTTGGAGCTTCAGCGATCTCTGGGCTCTAGATGTTGCTATAGCAGCATAAAAGTAGTATTATTATTATATCCACGTTGAGCAATCGATCGCTCAGTTCCAGTAGCCAGATCAATCTGAATCATCCATAGAAAATCAAGCAGATTCAAGGAGCTGTCAATTGACACCTCCACAGCTGGTTTTCCAGATTGAAATACATCCCTTAGAGAAGCAATTATATTTTCAGGAAAATCATTCCACTCTCCATTACGGAAAGAGTTTTCATGTGAATATTGTGTGAATATCAGTCAGCTGTGATATAGTTTGACCTTGTTTTATGCGTGAGTTTATATGCTGCATATATTGAGTTTACATGCTGCTGAATATGAAGACTGACAATTTTCTGTAAAGAGTCTCTTCTGAAGCCTTGTATCAGTATCGGTTGGCATTCCTGAATCCTTCAGTCATAAAAGTTACGGCCCCAAAAGTTATCAGCATTCTCGTTGCACTTCATTAGTTGAAATTTGAAAGGTTTGAAGTATGAAAGAACATTTCCAATACATTAGCATAAACCCTCACTTTGTATTGTGGCCGTGAAGCGCTGCTTTCAATCTTTATTTGCCCTATAATTTGGGCCTGAGTGTTTGCAGTCTATTGTGTCGCAATTTGCTCATTTTAGATGTTAGAAAATGAAGACTAATATATTATACATTGCGTGACTGCAAAATATTGATATATCACACATATATTGCTGCGTTTGGAGACTGCGTGTTGGTGACTGCTGTTGATTTGAGGAGCAGCCTGAACCCTAACTTCTGTTGAGTTTTTTTGTTGAAGAATAATGTATGCTGGAGAGTGCTACGATTTTTGCTGTGTATTTGCTGCTGAAGACTGAGATTGATAGATTGCAGACCGATCTCAGAAATTGAAGACCGATACTGATATGTGCAAATGTTGTATGCTATATATTGCTAATGACTAATATAAAGAAGCCTGTGTATGACTGACAGTGATATATTTTGTATCTACTGATATATTTGCTATAAAATTGCATTGTATTCACCTTGGCAGAGACTGTAGACCTGCAAGGTTTTTTTTTTATTTCTCTTTAAAAATTACACTAACAGTTGTAAAGATGCACTCTTTGGAATCTAGTATTGGTGTTGCCCTTGCCCGCAAAGACCAATCCAAAGACCCTTCCAAGGGAGATTACAGTAAGAGGGGATGAGGAAGAAGAAATTTCAGAGGCAGAGGGGGCAGAAACAACTTCAGAAAAAGATCAGATTTGCAGTGCAAACGGTGTGGAACGACTGGGCACACATCAGATCAATGTTGGGCTTCATGGGACTCCATCAAAGACAAGCATAACCAGAAGAAAGATGACCAAGATGCTAGTAAATTTTCTGATTCTTGTATTGTTGCACATTGTAATCTTGGATTTAATGAAATGACTTCTCTTTCATCTTACAAAGATTGTTGGCTGCTTGATACTGTTGTAACATCACACATGACATTTAGAAAAGACTGTTTTGAAGAACTGAATGAAACAATAGATGGAATAGTTTACTTTGCAGATAAGTCAAGTATTAAACCAAAGGGAATGGGCACAATTCGACTGAAGATGCCTGGATTCCCTGATTTCTTGTTGAAGAACGTTCTCTATCTTCTAGAGTTGCAGAGAATCCTGTTGTCCTTGGTGGAGATTCGACAGCAAGGCCATTCTATCCACATGTTTGATGGAATCGTTGAAATAAGAAAGTCCTCTGACAACCAAGTCATCATGACTGGATACGAAGATGGAAAGCTGCTGAATCTCAAGGGTTCATCTGCAAGATTTCATAACTATGCCTACCTCTCTCAGCATGGAGAAGGTAATATGTCATATAGTTCATTGTGGCATGCAAGATTTGGTCATCTAAATTATAACAATCTTCGTTTGTTGAGAAAGAATGGTGTATTTGGTA
>LPNX010810293.1:119437-239370 GCA_001517045.1 Pseudotsuga menziesii | reverse complement strand
TCTTTGACATTGTTCCACAAATGATCAAGTTGCAGACATCTTCACCAAAGCGCTTGGACGAGAGAAGTTTGAAAGATTCAGAAACATGCTCGGACTTACGAAGACCCCTTTGGATTAAGAGGGGGATTGTTAGAATATAATCCGCCGGGGATTATATATTGTAAATAAATAAATTGTAGGAATATGAATAGCTGAATAGGAAGGTGAAAAGGCTGGTACTCAACCGCCTCATTAAATGTATAAATATTTGATATGTCAATGGAATAGAATGAATCGGGAGTTATTACCAACATCCTCATTTATTTATTTATAAATAAAATATTCAGAATTTACATTAAATATCCTTGACCCCACTGGGTCATCAATTACAACTTAGCATAAAATTTAACATATTGTTCCTCAAATAATATAAAATTGTTTTTTGCAAAATTGGGGCATGTGACAGATAGTATATTAGTAAAGGAGGATTTAGACAGTGTTTAAGTTTGAAATAAGAGAATGTTATTAACTAAAATCGTATATGGAGTAAATATAAATTTTATTTTAAAAAAATAAATAAAAGTTTTAATATATATATATATATATATGAGAAAAAATTGATTTTTAATTTTTAACTTTTATATATTTAATCTCAAAGATGATGATGATAACAACAACAACAACAACAACAATAATAATAATAAGGTTAAGGCTAAGTTACACATTAGATTGGTATATAAAACTTCATTATTTGTGTGACAAGGGACTCCATCTAAGCAACAATTTGATTGTTAAAGTCTATACAATTATACATACCATACCCCTTTATACATTATGTATAGAATTTATCTATAGCACACATGTTGGCTTCCAACTTTTAAATCTTAGATGTTATCATCGAACGAATGAATTGATTCCTTTTTTCAATATAAGCTTTTGTATTCATAACTTCTCTCTCCTTCTCATGATAATATTTGTGTTTATGAGCTCTCTTCAAAGTTTGTTGGGCTTTTAATTATAAAGTAATCTAAACTTTTACAATCTTGATCTTCTTTCCAATAATTGTTTAGCCATTTTTGCTCAAAATCTAGTTGGAATTGCAAGAATCACATATATCATTGTTGGAATTGCATATTTTGAGTTCCTTAGAGGTATTTGATGATACAAAATTAAAGTCTGCAACAAAAAAATGAAATTTGAATAATGTAAAATCATGATTTGACAAAAAAAAAATTGTATCCCAACAAAAATGATAAAATGAAAAAAAAAAACACGTAAAACATTTAAACATCTCCTTTATCTATAATTGCCTAATTAGTCACATTTGTAAAAACATTTAATACAATCTTCTCCAACTCCTTTTGCCATCTAGAATTATCATCTCCTAATTTTTTAACTCGATTATTCTTAGATTTTAAACATAAACCTATTAGCCTAAATTTATTTCTACATAGATAAAAATATATCCAACATATGCATCCAAGTGCAAGTTCTCACTAATACTAAAAAATATATCCAACATATGCATCCAAGTGCAAGCTCTCATTAATACTTACACTAAGTTATTAATGTATCATAACTTTTAAAACACATTGAATACAAATCTTTTTCAATTACAATATATCTAACCTTCTAAAGCATAAAATCTAGATAGCCATGAGTTTTGACTTGTGGTAGAGACGACCATAACTAACCACCCCAACCACCTCACTTACAAGAGAAACCCACATTGAATACAAACGTACTAATCATACATAACCGAACATAATATATAAGTCCAAACATATCATATAAGCAAATACAACATCTTGGTGATCAAATAAGGTACACTCTAATTACTATATAATTGTGTAATGGCTAACCATTCCATGGGTTATCTGTTAGTGGAAATGTTACTACTTTGGGTAATGGCTAACCATTCCATGGGTTCTCTCTCAGTGGAAGTTTGACTACTGTCACTCTTTCGCCCAAAGTCATAGTTTCCTTTGTTTAAAATATTTGAGTAATCCAAATGCCTATCAAAAAATAGTTATTGAAATTTATTATATAGATTGCACCATTATGACTACCATAAGCATACATGGTGTGCAATTCTTAATTTTAAATCTAATTTATAATTGTGAAAGGGTGGAAATCTTATGGTGCTGACAACCCACTAAATAGACTTGTTAAATTATAGAACACTTTCACTTAACTACACAAAATGCTGCCAACTTTGTTGGCCATTCCATTCCACTCTGTCTTTAAAGTGGAGAACGGAAAACCATATGATATAATTATTTATATGTTCCGTGTGAAGACCAACTTAAGTGATTCCTATTTTGGTTTAATATATAAAATTTTATATTGTAAAGATAAGTTGTGATCAATTTATAAACTGTGTTATATAATTGGGTAATATTCAATAATTTACAGATTTATTGATTTTACAAAACAATGGTAGAGATTGTTTAAGCTACAGTTTAATTATTTTAATGTTCAGAAGATTTGAGAATAGATTTATGTTGATTTATTTTTATTTTGTTTTGTTTTTATTATTATTATTGTTAATAAATTTTTTAATTAACTTATTAATATTATAGATGGGACACGTTACTTATTTTGATAGAAGAATATATTATCTAAGTTTTATAATGAAATTGTAGATTGGATGAATCCTCACATGTATGTCATAAAATATTTTTTTATCTTTACAATATGGTTTATAATATGGTGAAGATTGAAAACCAATTTCTTTTAAAATATTATGTATATGTTTACAATAAAATCTTAATTTTAAAATATTTATAATATTAACAATTTTCATAATTTGTTATTTTATAAATACTAAATACGATGAAAAAATCTTATTTTCAAGTTTTTTCAAACAAAATGTTAAAAACAAATTTTTTTTTTAAGTTTTAATATACTAAAATTAATAATATAAATGATAGCCATAATCATTCCCATCACCATCAAGAAATATTGTAATATTATTATTAATAATAACCACATATAAGACATAGTAATGAAAAAAAAATCCAATGTGAAAAAAAACCAGAGTGATATGCCATGTTTTGATTTCAAGGTAGTTATGAGGTAATGGAGAAAGGTAGGGTGATGCTTCACATAGAAGAGTACCAGATAAGGTCATGTAATTTATATTCATGTATTTACCCTTATAATTGGAAATGTTATTGTAGAGTAATGATAAAATTTATAATACTTGCATTTTTATAAAATATGAAAAGAAATTTCATCAAATTTTATTTATAGAGAAGAAAAAACTCAAAAGCCATTATTATAATTAATAAAGTTTTTAAATTATTATTAAAAAGAAGTGTTATCTTTATATGGAAGAAATAGAAAATTTATAAATGATTTTTTAGTTTAAAAAACTATTAGATAAATATGTTGAAATGATGAAAACTGAGCACAAGAACACTCATATTCAACTTTAGTAAATCTCCTTGTTTAAAACTAGAGATATGGTAAAGAGTTTCATATGGAAAATAAAACTTTTTTAGTTTAATAAATCTAATGGTTTAAAATGTGAGATATAGTAAAGAGTTTCATATGGCAAATGAGATTTTTGCATTGTGTTACATTAATTGGAAAATATGTATACAATGCTTACAAGTTAAGGACAAGTGGTAGGTCACTAGAACCAAACTCTTTGAGAATGACATGAAAAATAATATAGGATATAAGTAGATTGCATGCGAGTACAAGGAGGAGGTAAGTTGTAATCCTCTTACTTATGGGTGGGTATCCAAGAAAATGACAAGAAATGTCTAATGAATAGAATGATCTTACAAGTTATAGAGATGGTTGAGTGGGTATCCAAGAAAATGACAAGAAATGTCTAATGAATAGAATGATCTTACAAATTATAGAGATGGTGGACATAAAGAAGATTATATTCATTATAATAATTGTAAATTTTAAAGAAGGTAGAAATGAGAAAGAAGATATTGATAATGATGATGATGATGCACACTAGGACAAAGAAGAAAAAGTTGTCCCCTCTAAAACTCATATTTAGGTTGATTTTGCTTAATCTCCTCGAGTCCTAACAAATACATAAACATTCCAAACTATCCCTGCCATATCCATTACTAAATCTTCTCCTCCATTTGTGTAAGCTGGTTCCGAGGAATCCCATACTTTCTCACAAAATTATGGTAAATAAAGAAGCCCTCTCAATCAAAGTCACCATGAGAAGCACCGTAACTATGAAGTCTGCCAAGAATAAGCATGGTTGACATACATGTTGTATAAAGAATAACGTGTGTTCCTTTCACACCCCTTGAGTATGTATCTAGTTTCTAGTTAGTCCACGACCTTAAAATTATATTATAATTGTATTATTGTTTAATGTATTTTGATTATATTTTGGTATGCATGTGTGCATTGGTGTGTTTTCTAAGTTCATTTATTATATCCACATATATTTGGGGCTGACATGTGGACCAAATAATGCACCCTCGAGTGATTGAGCATGTATCATGTCTTTTCTGAACACTCTGTATGGGCTCTTATCCTTTTATTTAGTAGTTTATCACTTCACTTTTCCATTTGATGAGTATTCCCATGTATTGCTTGTTGCTTATGAATGCTAAAGCTCTACATGCATGCAAACCGATGACCTTTGAGGAGAGGCATGCACTTGGGTGTTCTCAATTAATGTGTACACACTACTTTGCTTGATTTCAACCAAATATTCCCTATCATACTTGGGAACCTATTTTCTTGCAGCTTGGCACCAACCTCCTCTCATGATGCATTAATTCTTTCAAATCATTTTAAAAAGAGAAAAAAAAAAGTGTTGAAGAATAAAAGAGGTCATGGTAGTTAAGATTTTGTATCATAAGTAAAATCCTTAATGAGTTTGGGTAATAGTTGTTATCACTCTTGAATGGGCGATCTACATTAAGTCACCCAATTTGTCCTTCCACCTCTTCATCATGGTATTATAAAAACTAAGTTGTGTCACACAATTTGCATGTCAAAACTCACTCACCTTTTCTAATATTGAAAAAGGCGCCCCCTAGTTTTTTTAAGAAGCAATTAGAACCTTTAAAAATCAAACTATATCTTTATATCTTTTCTATAGGCAAGGTTTAGTCTCAACTATACATCCAAAATCTTCTTTTCTCATGTTGGTTAAAGAGATTAATCATTGTTTTTTTCTAACAAATCTTCCCATATCAGCGATGCCAATTTTTTCTCTTTAAATTTGATATAAAGGTGCAATACCTTGTTTTCTAATTTGTTTAATAGTGAATTTTCATCATTAATTGCTAAATGAATAATTATTATAGTGTCCAATTTATTTACATCGTGAAGAATCATACTAGTGCCTTGGTTGGCCCCTATTTTCATAATTAGTGAATGCCCACATCTAATAGGGAATTTTATCATTATCTTTGATGAGATGGTTTGTTCCATGTTTGACTACTCTCACATTGTGGCGAATCATCTCAAGATCCAAAGATGATAAAGAATATTTGAACCAACATGTGGAAAGTATGAAAGTGAGAATTGATTTGGAGGATAGGCTTCATGAGGTGACGATGTCATTCATGCCGTTGGATTAAGAAGAAGATAACGTCACAAATCCTTCATTCGATGAGCAGAAAACCATCATATTCTATCCATTTTTTTTCTTGTTTGATTTAATTGGCTCACTAAAGTAATCCAAAATACTTTTCTTTAAAATACAATGTATTCACAAACCTAAGGTATAATCCAAAATTGGTGTATCAATCACAATTAAGAGAATGTAATAAAGAAACCAATGCAAAAGCATATAAAGGATTGCCCTTTATGTAACGGGAACACATTTTAATACATATAATATAAATAAAATGTCTAGTTCATAGTCATAAAATGAAATGAAATGATTGGTTATATTTTCTTTTCAACATTTAAGTGTGTATGATAACATGTATTATTGTTAACGAATATTATTTTATAAATCTTTTTAGTGTGTAATTTTATTTGTTAATTTAAATTAAAAATGTATTTTAAGAATTTTGATTTCTTTATGATAAATTAATGTTTGAGATGGATCTATGTTAATTTTAATGTTTTTAGTTTTTGTGTAAGATTTAAAATGGAGTCTATTGAATAGCTTTAGATACGTGATAATATTTCCCCCTACTAGTTTGTAAAGCACCTTTTACTTGTGCAATTACAAAGTTGATCCATTCTTGGACTATAAATATATGTGCAATATTCCTACCTCCCCCTCAACCTCACAAGAATGTTGAGATGTTGGTTGTGTACTTACCATTTTGGCACTTATCAACAAAAGCCAAACCAAGCCTATGGATAAAGAAAATAAGATATTAGTCACTTGAAATTTAAATATCATTCACAAAAAAATCTTATTACTAAATGAGATCTTTTAATAATGAAATTAAATGTTAAATTATTAAATAAAATTAAGATTAACAACTCAATAATGATAACATAAGGAAATTAAGCTTACTAGAAAATTATGCACTATTAGAGACGTTATATTATTTGCATGTGAATTGTGCATTCATCCATGAGGTATTAGTTGCATAAGGTTCAAATTCAATATTCATCAACAAAGCATTTTTGGTCTATTTTTGGCAAGTTTGACGTTTTCCAACCAATGGTTGTCAACATGCCATAATCTAATCTTAGTTAAGGGATTGGAGTTGTAATCTAATTTAAGTATAATAGATTAGGGTTCTAGATGCTATGAAATACCTAAATTTTGTATTGTGAATGATCATGTTAATACAATGAAGAATATAGAGGTACAACCCTAAATTTTATGGGTTTTTCCAGTTAAAGGTTTTTAGGGTAAATCTCTCTATATCATGTCTGTGTGTGTGTGATTTCTCTACTTTATGTTTACTTAAGAATCCATATGCATTGCTTCACTTGAAAGGGTTTAAAACTTACTTTTGGTATCAAAACATGGTTATTGCGTTCAAGGGGGTGTCTTTGTTGCTAGGGTTTAGCTCATTCTTAATAGCACGAGTTTACCTTGTGTTTGTGATAAACCTAGTTTTTGTGGGAACTTTGGATCAATGATTCTTACATGAAAGAAAATGGCAAGTAGTTCTAGAGCACATATTGATAAATTTAATGGTAATATTTTGACACATGGAAGCTGAAAATGGAAGAGATTCTTGTAGACAAATAATAGTGGGTCACTATGGACATTGGTACTATATGGGTATGGAAATGGAAGACTTGATGAAGCTACAGAGAAAGGTAAAATTTACAATTTGGTTATGCCTTTTAGATTCATTGTTATTGAATTTATTTAGGGAAGTTACAACTTGCAAGGAATCATGGGGTAAGTGTGGGGATTTATATCAATCTAGTAATCCGTAAACAAACTTTTCCTTAAAAGAAGTTGCATCTCCTGAAGACAAATAACAATGACTCTATGACAAATGACGATGGATCTGTGAATATTATGGTAAGTTAATTATTATCTGTGCATATTAATTTTTTGAAGAAAATAAGTGCATTAGTATATTGTGTTCTTTCCGAAGTTCACAACTAGACACTTCCATGTCCTATGATTTTGTCTGTCAATACATCTCCTAAGAAGACATCACCTACATTATACTTTCATATTCACAAAACCACTCCCTTTGAGGAGTATTGTTAGGTTCCATGTCATTGTTTTCCTTTCATACTCAGTTGTCCAAGAACCTAATGGTCTGGCAATGGTGGGAAAGAGTATGTCCAAGTCCATCCATTAGGGTGAAAGCAGAGTGTCCTTCCATCAAAGGTACATTCTATTTTCTTGTACGTTTTTTTAGTTTTTCTATATATGTTTTTATGACTGATGTCTTCATGCATGTAGGTTACCTTCATGACAATCTGAGCATAGAGTACTCACGTTGTTTGGGTTTCACTCGGTTAAACCCAGAACATTAAGAACAACATAAAATCTCAAAAAAACTCTTGTTCTCAAGGGTAAAAAATCGATCACGTCTTATTATACTTTAATAATTATTAAATTCCAACGTTAATAAAAAAACTTTTTAAACATAGTTGTGTGCTTATTTCTATGTATTTATCATTCAACTTCACCATTTTTTTGTAATTCATATTTGATTTACAAAGTTTATAAATATTGAAGACCGCATATATATCTCATTTTCTAACTTCTATATACTTGAAAAAAAATCACTATGAAGACGTTTAGCTTTTGATGTAATTTCTACAAAACTAAACTAGATGCTATGTCGTTTTTCTGTCCTCTTAAATCTAATGCAAATCATGAAGGTTGAAACTTTCATTTTCATAATATGCCTAAAGCGCAAAGTTTATTACCTCACACATCAATTTATTTTCATGCACCACATTTATGAAATTGTTTACAAATCTGATTTTTGACTTAGCGGACATTCTAATTTTGCATTAATGAAGTAGATGAACAATATAAATTATACATGAGAAAATTCTAAAATATATATATATTTAAATATGCTAATTCCTTCAATTTATTCTTTAGCAAAAACTTTGTTCAGTTGTCTTTTACAATTATTTGTTTAGTCCTTTTTTAAAAAATATTTTATGACTTTTTTTAGTTTTATTTTTCGAATTAGCTAATCATTTATTTTCCAATTATTTTATAATTTCATTTCTTAGTTAAGTCTTGTAAATATTATTTTACAACTAAAGTTTCTGACTCATAGGTTGTTAGACTATTTAATTAAGTCAACTCAATAGTGCTTTAAATTCATTGATACATATAGTTTCATTAACTATCCTTATGAATCACATTCATCTAAGGGATTAAAACATCACTTAGACATCCATCCCCACCTTCCCCTTGACCATCTCTATAAGGGTGTTTTTCAATGTACTTACCTAAACTTTATCAATTTGAGCATCAATAGAATCATATCATTAAATACATTGCAACCTGATTTGGGGGGGGGGGGGGTGGTGGTGGAAGAGAGATATTCATAATATAATAAACATGAGCAACAAATAAACATTATACCTTATAATTTATGTTGTCACCTTCTTCACCTAAGTTTGCGTACCTCTTTCTTGGGATGATTATCTGCTTGTGTTCTACATACATTCACCAACTATAATGGTTGGACTCAAAAATTGGATATTTAGATCAAATCCAAGTTACAAATAGGTTAAGAATTGGGGGTGTTTGAAGAAAGGAAATAAATACAAATTCAAAGGCTACTCATCTAATAATTTCTTCAGCATATCCTTTCTCTTAATGGTATATTTCCCCTTCTTCCAACAAATAACCCTTAGTTATAACAAGAAGATGTAGTTAAGATAGTTGGGGATGGAGGTTCGGATTTCATACATGTATGAATCAAGTGTTCTCCAATTAGGAGTGTGGTTAAGAAAAATTTCCAAAAGATTGAGGCTATATCACTTGGCATATTGGTTTCATATAGACAAGAATCGTAATTGTTTGATTACAACAAATGTAGACTCTTTTGTCATGTCCCCATTCCAATAGGTCTACTGTTGACAATGTTCACCCACCTACTAGTTCCCTAGGTTGGGGGTGGAGGCATTAAATATTGCAATAAGGGAGCTATGGGACCCAAGGGAACCTTAATTTATCATTTACACATATTAATTTGGGTCATACAAATAATAAATAGGGATACAATAAAGTGGCATTGCTTCATAAGGACATTTGGAGGTCCATGGGGGCCTTGGGTGGCTAGATGCTTCCTTACACATGTCATGAATTAACCCCAAATTCGAAATTATGAGTGATGGAATGTTAATGGAAGGTGAAGATTCATCAAATGACATATCATGATCCCAAGGATTTGAATGGGTGAGTAGGAGTAACTCCCCATAGAAGAGGAAGAGTCTAGGAAGAAACTAGGTGCCATGTGGAGCTAGATTCCATGCGCTTTATGACAACAATGATGGAAAGTTATAAGAAAAGTCAGACTTGAATGCACACCTAATTTCTTACCTATGAAAACCTGACATGTCAGGGATAAAAATAACCTCCAAGAGGGCGCATTTGGGACTAGGTGGCAACCATTCGAATTGGGTGGAAGATGAAGGGTTGAGGAGAAGACCAAGTGGCATGGAGGTTACTAAACATCAAAGATGATGTGGAGGAAGCATATGGGAATGAATTTGAACTTGGAAGACCTTAGGAGGGTTATAAAAATATGTCATGAGGAATGTAAATGGATTTTGATCCTTTGATCTTTTTCCTTTGGCATTTGGAGAGCATTAGCTCGTCCTTTGCACGGTGAGTGCACACTTACCTTCCCAGTGAGCCAATTTCGAGAGAGTGATATTATCATCCAAATTGGACATGGGAGAGGCAATTCAGAAATCTCATTTGGATATTCATGGAGTTTTTTATTGCATATAATAGGTTTCTTCTGTTCGTGACCCATCTCTCCTCCCATTCTCTCAATTTCCACTTCCAGATTTCCATGTTTTTCTATGAAGGCACACTTGTGTGAATGGTAGTTGCGCCCCATTGAGTTTAGTTGATTCCCAAGGATGGGTGTATAATTCATGGCTCTGTAATATGTTCCTCATATTCTCTGTAAGTCGAAATCATAATAAATACATATTCAAATGTCCACGTTTCCAATCTTTCTTGTGACTAGTTTCCATGTGATAATTTTCCCTTTCAATGGAGATTGTATATCTGATGTATATTATGACTTGGGTCAATGTTATATGATTTTAGTGAGATATTGAAATTATATCAATGGAATATATTCATCTTGATCTGTTCTGAACCATTATATGCACCATTTATGAGTCGAAGTTGAGCTTTTATGTGTCATTTCCATTAAGCAAATCTCACTGAAATTATGCATTCGAATATGAAGATTTAATCCTCTGTTGAAGAAATATTAACCACATATAATGATAGTAAATAAAGTATATTTATATTCCCCATACTCTGTTCTGAAATTCGGGAGGGTTTCATAGGAGTTGGAGAGCCATTTATGCCCACACCCTAGGGGGAATTGCATCATACATTACTAGGAATTTTTCCCTTTTTTCCATCATGCCCAAATCGAGTTGCATATGTATATGACCTATTTTAAAACCATAATAGAGTATATTGAATAGTACTAAGACTCCCCACATCATTCCTTACCAATTTTGAGACCCTCTTGACCCATTCGAGTCCCCCACAGTCAAAACTAGTCAAAACACTTTTTCCAAAATTTTGCCTTTGTTGGGAATTTTTGAATTGGGACATTACAAGTGGTATCAGAGCATGATATTAGAACCTTATAGATATCCCTATTCATTTTTCCTAATTCTCACCTTCATCCATCAGAAACTGAGACTAGAGATCTTAACAGTGAAAGAGAAGGATGTGAAGAACGTAATCCTAGCTACGAAGAGATTAGGAAAGAACTAGGATTTGGAGATATGGAGGGGAAATAAGATAATGGAGACCTTAAAACATTCATTACATTAGCTCTTGACAGTATGACAAAACATATCATGCAAGGGTTTGAATTGTTGGCTAACCAATTTGGGAGCAATTCAGCACCCGAGAGTAGTAGTAGTACACCCCATGATGAGGGGAAGACCCATGGAGAAACCATTTTTCGAAGATTGGACCTCATAACAGACCTCATGAGTTCAAAAATCAGAATGGAACTTCAATACCCAATTTTTTAGAGTCCAAAGAAGGCCCTTACACCACATATGATGTTAGAGAAGCAACAAATGATTGGCAACAATTAAGTGATGAATGTAGGAAAGTCCTACCTTTTGATCAGTTCATTAGATCTTCTCTTCAGTTCAAGCAAGGAGAAAATGGGAATATGGCATCTCAGATTAACCTTGAATTAAAATACACCATTGGAAAAGTAACCATTCGTTAAGTTTGATGGTTCCTCTCAAATTTATGCTAGTGCTTGGTTGCAAAAATTAAGTGTATATTTCCAATTCAATCCTATGGTTGAAGAAGATGCATTGAAAATGAAAATTCTGCATCTTTAAGGGGAAGCTAGTGATTGGTGGTTCCATGGTGTTAGAACATTGGGACATGATCATATTTTATGTTATGAGGTTTTCTCTAATGCATTTATGGAGAGATTTGAGAGGAAAGACCCTGAACTTCCTTTTAGAGAACTAGCGCAATAAAAGAAAGTAGGAACTCCTGAAGCATATATGTTAGAATTTGAAAATATTTTAGTAATGCTTTCTAATGTATCTATGGCTAGGTTGGTTTTATTGTTTACTAAAGGATTGAAAAAACCTTTGAGAGGTCTACTGAAATCCCACAAGCCAACCACACTGAAGGATTCCATGAATTTGACAAGGGATTTGCAGAATGTGTTTCCAAGAACCAAATTCCCTCTTAAGCCAAATTTTCCTTCCAAGTTTAAGGAAGGTAAGAAACCATGGAAAAATGACTCCTCTAACAAAGAAAATAAAGGAGGACCAATAAAACAAGAGCTTAGAGGGAAAAATCTATATTTTACATGCCAACATCCTTGGGTCCCATGACATAGATGTGCTAAGGGGAAGGCACATTACATTGAAGTTTTTTCTGATGATGATGAGGAGGAGGAGGAAGAGACAAAACTTGCAGCCCAAGAAGAAGGGCATCAAACAATAGAAGAAGAACAACCCAATCCTAATACAGAAAAAACTGCAACACTTATAAGTTGACTTCACAAGAGTAAAAAGACTAGACTTTCTTAACATATTCTACTACAACCATAATTGAATCATGTTGCTTTTGTGTTAATGGAAAACCCGTGATGAAATCCAAGGATATTACCTCCCATTTCCATTCAAGAATGGGAAAATTTTGTAACAAACTTGTTGGATGTCGATGTTCAGCCTTCACCTGTTGACACCTCAAGCATTTAGATAGATAATCAACTAAATATACCTTTAATTTGGGCCAAAAGAATTGCTTCCTGAGGGTTGTTATCATCTTTTGGGTAACCAGGGTGTCCTGCATAAGGATGTATGTGCATCTCATTTAAAATCTGTAACATCATGCATGTATAATCACATAAAATTAACAATAAGATGCTAAAAAAACTGAATACTTATTTGCATAAGAATCTTCTTTTCGCTCCACAGGTATCCCATTTTGATTTCAGACAACTACGGTACCCACAGGACCTGCCCCACCCCATACAAGGATGGTACTCAAGGTCCCTTGAGTGTACCCACCCCTTGGTACAATTTCTAAGGTGTGAATCGAAAGGTATCCAAGTTTCTGCAAGCCTCATATCACCTGTGAATACATATGAAACATATGTTAAGTTAGCATGCTAACTGCACTAAAACATCCAAATAATCCAATGCCAAGCTAGTACACCTACTAGGTTCATCAGGAATGTATCAACCATTACCAAGCCACATTTTCCACTCCATTTACATTTTAGTTTAATATCCAACATTTTCCCCAAGGGCATGTTTTCATCATCTCACCTGTCATGATTCCTAAACATCAAACCAGCAATAACATTGATAATCCAATCAAAATATGAATTTGCAATTATGTTTCCTACATAAATTAGATTTCGAACAGTGAGTTCATCCTCATATTTTTTGGATCTTGCAAGTGGAATCACTTAATCCCCATCATTTACACTTGCTTCCAAATCTTGGACAACCACACCTAGCTTAACGCAATTCTAGATCATCCAAACAGTCAATAGTAATTAATAGCAAATTTTCAAATCTGAAATTTAGAAATCTGTTGTGTTCATAAATAAAATTTCATCGACATGAGATCCTTCTCATTACGTTTTGCCTTTGCACATGGTAGATTCTGTTTTTATTTTATTGGGCATAACCACATTGCCATGTCCAAGCCATTCTTCCTACAATCTGAAACGTCTCATTGTCCATACAATTTGTGAGTATCCATGTAGCAATCCTTTCATCGTAGGATTTACAATAGTCTCTGAAGTGATCTTCAAAATTACAACACTCAGTAATTCAAACACTATCAGTTACTACTATGTCCAATGCATTGCATATTTATTTGTATGTATCATTAAAATTGCAAGATACATTCACCTTATTTATGCAATAACATAAAAATTCCAACACTCATGATTACACAATCATACTTCATACTACTCTGTCTTCCCAACAAAGCATTCTCGTAGATAATCCAACATGACTAATTTTTCCATGTAATTCCTTTCCTTGCATCCATATCAGTTCATGAAATGATCTCATAATTTCCACTAATTCTATAATTTTAGCTATTAATGAATTACAATGAAGTATTAATATCACAACCATACATTCAAAAAATGCATCTTGTATGCATCTACACATACCCTTTTTTTGGCACCAAAGTTCCAAGCACTCCTTGGCTGAATTCTTCTTCAGGAAGTTTTGACATGGATATATATACATGAGGTTCATCTTTTCAAAGAACCACAATTTTGCATGCAGGCCTCCTCAACCTGTATATATATTACTGAACCAATATTACATAACCTAACACCTCGCCTTGGTGCTCTCTGGAAGTTCTGCTCCAGAGCCTAACACCTCTTTTGGGTACTCACTAGTAGCTCTGGATCTAGATCTTAACACCCCCTCTGGGTGCTCACTAAGCTCAGGTGCTTCCTTTCTGAACACCATAATACCTAGGGGTTATTCTCTTCACGAAGTCCCCACCCTCATGACAGTCCCCTTACATGGCGTGAATGTGTGCAGAAAGAAGTCTAACTAGTAGTCTTACACTTGGGTGTCCCCATAGGTTGCATACTAGTTCCTAGCTGGACAGGGGGGGGGGGAATCCATGTACCCCAAGTACATCCTTCCTTATTATACGATTTTTCTCAACTTTATATGTAGAAAATATTGCTGGTATCCCCATGTTCCAGAGCTTACCTGCTCAACAATCAAAATATGTTTGTCTAAGACTTTAATTAACAACATTATACTTTTCATATGTTTAAACAACACTTTATTTCTTGGCATAGTTCAATACTTCTAGTATTTGTAAATGTACCACCATTTCAAATAAATTCTATGATTCAATTTCCTTATCACAAATCTATTGTTTTCAGAACTGATAATTCTCATAATAATACAATTACCATATTCGAGCACTTTAGTAGAAATTTTCCAAAACTTCTTACAAGGCACACTTTCGACATATCACTTATCTATTATGGTTTACCATAAATGCAATTGATTAGTTGATGATAACATCTTGCTAGCATTTCATAATATTAAATGAATCACATTGATTCTAGATGTTACTTGATTGATTGGCCTTTTACCAGGGACTACACAACCATTACACCAACCTATTGATCATAGATTTGTTGTCCTAGCCCTTCTTCACAAGGCTATTGGGAACATAAAATGATAACATCAACATCTTCAACCATGATTCTACTGTCTTTGGTCCTACTACTATTATCCTCAATTGTAATATTATAGACAACACTAATTATCATTAGTGGCTCATAGCATACATAAAACCTCACTACTTTTATTATTATGCAATATTATATGCATGCAAAACCATCTTCACTTGCACTATGCCATATTTATTAATATGCCTACTAGTGCATATGCATTTGACCTACCTAATCTCCTGCATTTCCATCGTTACTATGCCAAAATTTTTGTACATGGAATTCATAAAATATAAATATATTAGTGAGAGAAGAGTTGAGGAGTTTTAATTTTCCAAATCCTAATCATAACAGGAATTCATTTCTCATAACAACTGGTCTAATTTCATGTCTTCTCTAGGAAGGGAATCTGCAACACAACAACTCTGGTCCTCTGCAATTATATGTGGGGCGAAAGCTCTCCCTTTGGGCCATCTTGCATGTCTAGCACTGAAACGTTCTTTAGGATTTAGCTTGTTATTTAATTCAGCAACTTATAAATTTGACTCTTCGTCCAAATATTTTTTGCTTCTTCAAAACCATTGCGTAGCCCTGTTTCCATGGGCTTAACTCCACAACTAGCCTCTCGCGGGCTTGCTTCCGCAACCTCAGTCTCTTTGTAACTAAGTTTTTCTGCAACTTTAGTATTTCTGCAATTGAGTTTCTGTAACTCAATTTCCGCAATTGCGGATTGTGTATTGCGGATCCAACCTTTCCTAAAGACGAACTTCCGCAATTTTCCTTCTACAGGATTCCTTCCATAAAGTTGTGAATTGCATATTTCATATTGCGGATGCAACCTTTCCCAAAGTTGAACTTTTGTAATTTTTCACAACCGTTGATTTCGTGTGGGCTCCTTCCGTACCATTTATATGAGATCATATGCAGACCCCACCTCATCCTAGAGGATATGTTATCTTCCTTACACCTTTCTCTTGCAGAATTCTTCTGGACCGTCAGATATATTGCGGCTTTGATCTCATCCATCGATTTGTTTTCTCCAGTGGAATTCACCTAACCCTACATATCTCTTATCTCCCGTTCACGTTCACTTCATGATGATTTCCAACCGTCGGTCTATCTTTCCTCCTTCAAACTAGGTCTCCCAATCTCTGTCTAACACAACCTGTGCTAATTGATCAGAAGAATCGATCAATCATCCTTACTCGACTTCACCGAGCTCGTTCTGATATACTTATCAGCTTCCTTTTTGCAGACCCTTTTCAAGGGAACATCGATCCTCACCATGATCGATGCCATAGGTTTTTCTCATTTGTTTTACCCACAGACATCTATGAGCTATTCACAGAGATTTAATCAAGCATTCCACTCATAAGAATCATAAATCCATTAGAACCCATTCATCGGAATCCATCAATTTGAATACACACCCAGCATACATTAACCAGGATTCATTAAGCAAAAGAAAACTATTACTTTGGTGTGCTTCAGCGGAAACTAGATGTTCCCAAAGGTGACAAGGTTGAAACCTGTAGCTCTAATACCATATGTAACATACCCATATAACATACCCTAAACACATATACAAAAAATTTCTTTACACAAAATATGCCCTTTATTCATAAACCCGTGTGTTCTGTTACAAAAATAATTTAGTAAATAAATAGGTTATAACAATTAGTGATATTAATTAATTATTAAATATAGTTATGAAGAGAAATGACTCTTCAATATTTTATGGCCAAGCCATATTTATGGCGGCCATATCCATTGCAAGCATCATCCATTCAATTATTATACATTTATATATATGTTTATTTGAAGATGGAACATCTTCCTCCCTATACTTGGATATAGGCTAGCTTAACCCAAAAATGGGATGACATATTACACTGGATATGGTTTCTCCAAGTGGTATCAGAGCTCGGATTTGTCTCATCCCCATGTTGTTGTTTCTGTCGTTCTTCCTCCTTTTCGCTACTGCCATCACCATCATCATTCTCCCTCTGTGCATCACTCCCTCTGTCTTCAACATGCATAATTCGTCCTTCTCCCATTTCCCTCCACTCTTCACTCTTCCTCAGTGCCTCCACCCTCTGCCTGCCGCATTCCACTTCCCCAGTCACCAGCCTCCATTGCTTTCCCTTCTCATCTAATCCACCTACATCTAGAACCATCCCACGCACCTTCTCCCTACACATTTCCTCCAAATTGCACCCACTTTAACCTGCACCCTTCTCCATCATTCCCCATCCTCACCTACAACTCACGCACCCAACTCCCATGCATGTGCTCCTTTTCCTTTGCAAACCCTCCCTCCACAGTCCAACACTCAAACATTCCACCTCTAGCCACAGCCACTCCTGCGATCTCCCTCCACAGTCCAACGCTTGCATGTGATCTCCCTCCATAGCCTGTGAATGCTCGCTTTCTCCTCAAACCCACCGTCCACGTGCATCACCTTCCTGACATCTCCCAATGCACCTTTCCAATTGACTATATCCACTGGGCTCCCTTCACTCTCCCTTTTCACCACTGCACTCATCTCCGTGCTGCTCTTCCTTCTACCCACACCCTTCTCCTACTGCACACTGCCTCCACTTCTCCCTCGCGCTGCTTGCAAACTGCTCTTGCATGCTCCACCACCATTTGCCGCTACTTCTACTTTCTCACCCATGTTTCCCACCAGCCCAGTCCCTCAGCCCCATTTCCACCCGCGCCAACTCTCCACTGTCAACATCCACACCTTCTCCTTCACACCAAACCTAAAAACCTGTAAAACAAAAAAAAAAAAATAATAAAAATCAAATATTATATATAATAATAATAATATATTATTATTATTATATTATAATATTTACTTTTAAAACTTTAAAAAAACTATATACAAAATATTCTATAGTTTATATATATAAAAACACACAATAATAATATCAATTAATTAATTAATATTTATTATTATTCCAAAAAAAATATTATTATTATTAAATATAATAATAACTTTCTTACCTCTAAGGTCAAAGTCCCTTCTACAAACATCCTATGGCATCTTATAGTGTCAAATTCATAAATCTCCTTGAGAAAATCCTTAGGGATATAGATGAAATAAAGAAATCTATTGACCAAACGTTTAAGGAAAATGAAGATGGATGTGAAAATCAAACCACCCAAGCTAATGTAAAAGATGAAGATACAAGAGACTATTATGTCATTTCCAATCGGAGAAATGGCATCAATCAAGATATTGTGCAAGACAAAGATATAACATACCCTAGTAATGAAGAAAATGACAATGAAATAATTGACAAGGAGAAAAATGATTGTGACCAAGATTTTGATAAGAGACAAGCTGATGTTACTAACAATAGCGATGATCAATGCATTGACAATAATATCACAATAACAAATGCATGAAGGAAATATGTCATCACAAGGACTTCTATAAAGAACGTCAAGGAAAGAAACTATAATATCTACCAGACACAAGAGAAGACTCGTGTTCTTAGTTGTATTATAAGCACAAAAAGCCCGTTCAAGGGAACTGACACAAAATATGTTGGGGATAACAACATGAAAATAGTTAAGGTCATCATGTATGTCAAGTATGTTCAATTGAAGACAAACATAGCTAAAAGAAGTAATCACACAAGTGGAAAAAGCGTAAACAAAACCTCACCAAGTTCATACTTAATGCAAATACCAAGACAAAATAATCAAAATGAAGCAATTGTCATAATCAAAATCGCATCTATCAAGTCATCAGTGCGACGCAGAGCCATAATAAAAGACAGCATGAGAAAACTCATCTTTGAGGAAAAAGCTTTCCCAAGGGGAAGGCAATGTTACAACAATAAATTAGTAAATAAATAGGTTATAACTATTAGTAATATTAATTAACTATTAAATATAGTTATGAAGAGAAACGACTCTTCAATATTTGATGGCCAAGCCATATTTATGGAGACCATATCCATTGTAAGCATCATCCATTCAATTGTTATACATGTATATATCTATTAATTTGAAGATGGAACATCTTCCTCCCTAGACCTAGATATAGGCCAGCTTAACCCGGATACGGGCTGACATATTACACCAGATACAGTTGCTCCAAGTGGTATCAGAGCTCGAATTCGGGTCCTTCGACCTAAGCTCGGATTTGGATCATCCTCCCTCTCTCATCCCCATGCTGTTGTTTCCACTGTTCTTCCTCCTCTTCTCTACTTCCATCACCGTCCTCATTCTCCCTCTACGCATCACTCCATTTGTCTTCAATGTGCACAGTTCATCCTTCTCCCATCGCCCTCCGATCCTCAGTCTTCCTCAATGCCTCCACCCTCTGCATGCCGCACTCCATTTCCCTAGTCATCAGCCTCCATCAATTTCACTTCTCATCTAATCCACCTACATCCAGACCCATCCCACACACCTTCTCCCTACACATTTCCCTTCTCACACATTTCCTCCAAATTGCACCCCCTTTAACCTGCACCCTTCTCCATCGTTCCCCCTCCTCACCTACATCTCACGCACCCCACTACCATGCGTGTGCTCCTTTTCCATTGTAAACCCTCCCTCCACAGTCCAACACTCAAACATTCCACCTCTACCCACAGCCACACTGCGATCTACCTCCACAGTACAACGCTCGCCTGTGATTTCCCTCCATATCCCTTTAACGCTCACTTTCTCCTCAACCCCACTCTCCACATGTGTCACCTTTCCAATAGCTCCTAGTGCACCTTTCTAATTAACAGTATCTACTATCATCCCTTCACTCTCCCTTCTCGCCATTGCACTCATCTCCACGTTTCTCTTCCTTCTACCCATGCCCTCCTCCAGTTGCGCACTGCCTCCACTTTCTCCCTCGCACTTCCTGCAAACCGCTCCTGCACACTCCACCACCACCCGCCACTACTTCTGCTTTCACACCCACATTGCCCACAAGTCCAGTCCCTCAGCCCCATTTCCACCTGCGCCAAATCTCTACTGTCAACATCCACGCCTTCTCCTCCACGCCAAACCTAAAAATCTGCAAAACGAAAAAAACAGATTTTAATAAAAATCAAATATTATATATAATAATATATTATTATTATTATATTATAATATTTTTTTTAAACTTAAAAAAAAAACTATATACAAAATATTATATAGTTTATATATAAAAAAACACAATAATAATATTAATTAATTAATTAATATTTATTATTATTCCAAAAAAAATATTATTATTATTAAATAAAATAATAACTTTCTTACCTCTAAGGTCAAAGTCCCTTCTACGAACAACCATGGCATCTTATAGTGACAAATTCATAAATCTCCTTGAGAAAATCCTTAATGATATAGATGAAATAAAGAAATCTATTGACCAAACGTTTAAAGAAAATGAAGATGGATGTGAAAATAAAACCACCCAAGCTAATGTAAAAGATGAAGATACAATAGACTATTATGTAATTTCCAATGAGAATAATGGCACCAATCAATATATTGTGCAAGGCAAAGATATAACATACCCTAGTAATGGAGAAAATGACAAAAAAGTAATTGACAAGGAGAAAAATGATCGTAACCAAGATTTTGATAAGAGACAAGCCGATTTTACTAACAATAACGATGATCATTGCATTGACAATAATATCACAATAAAAAACACACGAAGGACATATGTCATCACAAGGAATTATATAAACAACATCAAGGAAAGCAACTATAATATCTATCAGACACAAGATAAGACTGGTGTTCTTACGAGCATTATAAGCACAAAAAGTCCGTTCAAGGGAACTGACACAAAATATGTCGGGAATAAGAACATGAAAATAGTTAAGGTCGTCATGTATGTCAAGTATGTTCAATTGAAGACAAACGTAGCTAAAAGAAGCAATCACACAAGTGGAAAAAGTGTAAACAAAACTTCACCAAGTTCATACTTAATGCAAATACCAAGACAAAATAATCAAGATGAAGCAACAGTCGTAATCAAAATCGCATCTCTCAAGTCATCAGTACGGCATAGGGCCAGAATAAAAGACAACAAGAGAAAACTCAGCTTTGAGGACAAAGATTTCCCAAGGAGAAGGCGATGTTACAACAATAAATTAGTAAATAAATAGGTTATAACAAGTAATATTAATTAATTATTAAATATAGCTATGAAGAGAAATGACTCTTCAATATTTGATGGCCAAGCCATATTTATGGCGGCCATATCCATTGCAAGCATCATCGATTAAATTATTATACATTTATATATCTATTTATTTGAATATGAAACATCTTCCTCTCTAGACCTGGATACAGGCTAGCTTAACCCGGATATGGGCTGACATATTGCACCAGATACAGTTGCTCCATGTTCATTCTCTGCTATTGTTATACACTTGAATGGCACCTCTCCATCCGAGTGCCGACATCCCTCATGTTGGCACACAAAAGGACATCTATGGATAGAGGTTTGCCCAAAACACTATAGATTGGCTTACTATATGATACATTCCTCCTCCATCCAGCTGGTTACTTTGCCATTTTGCAATGTTAGGTTGTATTCGCGACTCTCCATACATACAACTCGCGCATCATTCACAAGTGTCGGTTGCAGCAAGTCGTGAATGGATGTATTCGTGGGTTTCTCTTATAGCAAGTCGTGAATCATTCGCGGGTTGTCCTTCTACATACCCGCAAATATGTCCCTTAACATTTAAACATAAAAGCACATGATAATCTGAGATTAGTTAAGCCATTTACTATTAATCCTCTTAACTATCTCAACCTCCTTAACCTTCAAAACTGCCTTATTTCCTCCATATAAATATAGGCCTTGGGGAGGGTGTTGGATATACTTTTGGAGAGCAAATTTATGCTGGTGGATTGTATACAGAAGTCTTTGGAGCAGTGGAACTCAGAATCCTTTGGTTGCAGAGGAGTCCTTGTCTTAAGCGTTGGGTTGTAATCTGAACTCTTTCCATTATTGATAATAAAGAGAATCCTTCTTCCATATGTGTTTCATGTATCTTGGTTTGATAAATGTTTATGTTTCTGCATCTTATATGTGATTTATCTAAGCTGCTTATATATATGAATCATCTTGTATCTGGAAGATTGTTTCTTGACAGGTGAAAGAGGAGCAACCTTGAAGACTTTGAAGGTGAAGCAGAGCGGAAGAGGACTAGCAAGGATCGACCTTCGTTAATCGAGTAAGTATTTCTAATCCTCCTATTTCCTTTATTGCACTTTAGAGTCGATTGTCTGCAAGTTGATTGAGTATGTTGGTAACCCCAGACCTATGGCTATTAGGTGTATAATCCTGTACAATAGAACTGGCGACTCCGCTGGGGATCCCGGACTACTGTAGGTTGTTTTCTGTCCCCCTGACCAGTCTTTGCTTGGAAGTCTGTGTGTGATCTTGTATCCTATTTCATACTTGCCTTAGTATTTGAAAGTCTTTGAGTTTTTCTTTGTTTTTGAGAAAATTTTTATACCCATTCGCGAGTTGTTCTTCTGAACAGTCGCGAATACAAGTTTGCATTCGCGAAAATTTTTATACCCATTCGCGAGTTGTTCTTCTAAATAGTCGCGAATACAAGTTTGCATTCGTGGGTTGCTGGTCTAGACAGTCGCGGATGATTCACGGGTTGCGCTTATAGACAGTCGCGAATATGCCTGGAAGTAGGGATTTTTAAGTTAAAGTTTGCTTGTTCTTTTCTTTGTATAATCCCTGTTTTCTGAGTGGATTTTCCTTATGAATGCTGGGTAGCTTGTCTGAATACCTTAGGTGATCACACTTTGTGCTTTTTTGAAAGCCCTTGAGTCTCTTTTGCTTGGATTATTTATTGTTTGCATACTGAAGTATTTTGGCCTGTTTGGGTTGTGGGTTAAGGTGTCTTTGTCCAGATCAATGATCAGGGTCTTGGGCTCTGTTTTTTCCAGTCTATCTTCTGACAATGGCTGGTTGTCACTTGCCTTTGTAAGTCTGCAGTGATTTTTGTCATTGTTTGCACCCAAGCTAGGGTTCCTAGCCTCCCTTTGTTGGTGGTCTTTTGGTTCTGTCAGCCTGTTTGCTTCAGTTTGATGCTTTTATACTGTTTATTTGATTCAAGTTTGCTCAAGTAGAGTGCATTGTAGATGCATAGTAGAATTTTGAGTATTTTTAAAAGTGAAAAGAAAACATAGTTAAAGCTTTTGCATTGTGATTTTGCATAAGTAGTGTTTATTTCAATTTAAAGATATTATCTCAAAAACTACAAAAAATATAGGATTGGTTTCTCTTATCGCTGCTTTCAATTCATCAATATATATTTGCAAGAAAAGAAAAAGAAGTTTGTTTTTATAATGGTAATTTTTCTTTGAATACACCTTTATTTTCATTTATTTCTTGTTTGAGTCAAAACATCATAAAGTATACCACTCCATTTCCTCTTGAGTAAAGAACAACCCTTTAAAATGAACGCATAAATTAAAATTTACTAGTAAGTTTTGCTTTTTAGGGGCCTTTCACCTACTAGCTTAGGCTAGACTTGTGGGATAGGAAGTGTAAACTTCCCACAAGTTATAAAACTCAGACGTAGTGGACCTTTCTTTAGGTAAATCCTTGAATTTATTGACTGTATCTGGGAAGCTCCTCTCAAACGGGAGTTAAGCACTAGGCCGCGTGGAGGCTTGGATAGAGGAGATAACCCTCCGAATCCTTGTCAAAGCGTAACTTAGGACTTTTACGCATCTGGGGATTTTGTCCTAGATAGAGTTTCAGGCTCAGCTACCCTGCCCATGCGTACGAGTTCGGCTTGCGACTGTCCCCCCAGACTGTTGATATTGCCAAGGTAGCCTTTAGTCTCTTGTCTTTTTAGGGTTCATACCTAGGTAAACCGGAAGGTTATTTCTGGTTCACCTTAAACGGGCTTGGAAGCTAACCCTTGTTGAAAGTGTAGGAGGGCGGTGGGTGATTCCTTTGCTTGTGCCTAAGAACCACTTCAAGGATGCCAAGTAATCGTTCATCAGCTTTCTTCGGGAAAGTATATCTTTTACCCTGGTTTGATTGCTTGAGACTTTAGGAATTTTTAGTGTATGCTCTGTGGTTTTTCCCGTGTTTAGTTGGCCTTAGGGTGTGATTTGTTAAATTTCTAATTTTGGAGGACCAACCTGTTAGAAGGTCAAGAAGGTTGAGAAACCTTCCTCCTATCACCACATTGGAGCCTCCACCTTTACCTCAAAGGCAGAGATTAGACACAGATGGTTCATTTGAACCTGTAGGAATAAGTGAAGTTCTTGGTGAACCAGAACTCATTGCTAACCGTTTTGATCTTGACACAGTTGAGATAGAAGAATTGCAGACTGACGAGTTTGCAAGAAACTTTAACACTCCCTTGACTGATTTAAACGATCATGTGATCATTCAGGTTAGACCTTTTGATTCACCAGTGTTAGGTGTCCCTGTGGGTAGAGTCATTTCTTCTGCGAAAGAAAGTCCTTTTGTGTTCACCTCAACCCTTCCGGTTGAAGGGGTACTACCTTCCCCGGTAAGTGCCCCTAGATCTAGTTTTCCTTATACACCTTTGACTCCGGCGAGCTGGGTGGTTCAACCACCGGTTCACTCAAACCTAGGAGGTACTTCTAGTGACATGGTTACTGGGATCCCCAGTATACCTACTATTCCTTCTTTCTTTCCCTATACTACCCAGAGTGGTCCGGTAGGATCCTCGGCATATGTCCAAGGATTTCCTTGGAATGGGGGGCATATCCCCCCATCCAGTCCATACGTAGGTCCATCTCCTTCATATGTAGGAGTGCAGTTTGGGAGCAATACCTCTTATGGGCAGAGCTTCCAAACCCCTATTTCAGTCCCATATACGAGCTCTCCCTTTTCGTTATTTAGCAAAGGGATACCTGCTCCTGTCTTTCAGACCCCTGCTTCTATGGGGATGGCCCGAACTTCTTACACTGCACCTCCCACACAAAATCCTATGGCTTACGGATGGAATCTGTTTTAGAGCAACCTTCCCACTTCACAACCGATGGATGGGGGCAACTCCACTTTTACCCATGGGCATTCGGGGCCAGGTCCCTCAAATCCCCAAGTTGGCACATTTACTACCCCGGTTAGGCCCAAACTTCCATTCCTAGAAAATTTAAACTTTCTAGACTTGTCAAAATTGATGAATGACCCGGTGAGGCATGACCCCTTGTGGCCACCTGTTCCTACCAAATTGCCATCGGACATCCCTAAGTTCGAAGGTAAAGTTGGTGAAGATCATGGGGCACATGCCACCATCTTCCATTTATGGTGTTCTTCAAATTCGCTGAATGAAGATTCAGTGAGGTTGAGGCTGTTCCAGAGGACCTTGATGGGTACTGCGGAAAAATGGTACATCGAACTACCTTCTGTTGCTTTCAGTAGTTTCTGGGACTTGGCTAGTGCTTTTCTCAGCCACTTTCAGCTTCCGGTCTGATATGATTTCGGAACGGACTTGTTGTCTAGTTTTAGACAAAACAAGGCTACCCACATCTCGGATCATATCCAAGAGTGGAGGAGGTGAAAGAGCCTTATCAAAGCCACCATTCCTCCTGAGTTTCTGTTAGAGTGGTTCCTTAAATCACTGTTGCCATACATATCGAAGGATGTTTCCACATCAAGAGTAATGAATGAAGAAGAAGCCATACTCAGGGCCCAACAGTTGGATTTGATTTATTCACAATCTGGGATCTTGTATGAGATCATCCCTGAGGCACCAAGGCCTTCGCAAAAGGTGGAGAAGCCTAATCCTGGACCCCATGCCGATGGTGTGGTTGGATCCGTTAACTCTCCCACTGTAGAGTCTTTGACTAAGAAACTTCACCAGTTTTCTATCAAACAGTCTATGGTGGAGGCAGCAAAGGCTGCCCCCTCCCCCCAAAATGCAAATGTCTTTGCACAAACCTCTCAGAAGGGCAATCAGCAGCCCGGTGGGAAGAAAAATAAAGGTAAGAAGGGAGAGGGAAACCAAAACAAGCCAAAGCCCGCGAACAATGTTGATGGGGGCAAAAAATAAAAGAAGAAGGTCAAGTTCCCTTGTAAGTTGTGCCAAGAGGACCACCTTACTCACCTTTGTCCCCTTATGGATCAAGCCCAGAAGCTGCTTAAAGCTCAACAACCGGCTGTCCTGAAGGATCCTTTTCCCCAAGGACAGAACACTGCTTCAGCTTCTAACGTAGCAGGGGGCACTCAAACTGCCCCTGACCCAAACTATATCAACATGGTTAGATCTTCGACTTTGTTGCAGACAAGGAATAAAAATTATGAGACTGAGACTTCTGAGAAGGGTAAAGCTGTAGGTGAAATTTCGAACCCTCTCACGATAGAGAAACCTGTTGAAACTATGCCGAAGATACCAAAAGGTGTCTTCAAGAAGACCTTGCATAACCCTAATGCTAGGGTTGCTTCAAACTACTCCGTGGTTGAAGACTTAGCTCAAACCCCTTGTGCAATGTCAGTTTTAGAGGTGTTACAGAGTTGTCTCGCTCAACGGGATGCCCTCTTAGCAGCTTTAGGTAGCATGGACTCTTCGAGTCTCATGGAAAAATTTCATTTGTCTAATGTTAAAATTCGCCTCCCTTACCATGTATCCCTATCAATAGATGTCGTCCATGGTGGTAAGACCATTGGAAGGGCAGTTGTTGACGAGGGGGCCTCTACATGTTGGAAAGCTCTTGGATCCCTAGAGCTGGTCCCATCAAACACTTTGCTTACTGCTTTTGATGGAAGATCCTTTCATCCACATGGTATCCTACCAGCTTTCGAGATTAAGTTGGCAGGCAAAGCAGTGTCTGTTGAAGTAGAAGTGATTGATGCTCCTTTGGACTACAATTTGCTTCTGGGAAGGAGTTGGACTTATGCTATGTCCGCTATTGCGTCGACCGTTCTTCATGTAGTGGTTTTTCCACATGAGGGCAAGTTGGTTACTATTGACCAACTTGATTTTACCCGAAAAGGCCGTTTAGAGTCAAATGAGTCCGTTGTGCCATTGGTTGATCAGGTTAAACCTGCTGCATAGAGCTTGGGGGCTAGAATGTACACATCATTGATGGGCACATTTGATCTTCCAGCCTCGGTAAATTACATTGGTTCTACTAGTGTGGGGAAGTCCATCGCTACAGTTGTCGATAGGACTTATCCTTGGGTCCTCCCAACTCCCCATGAACCAGAAGTGCCCTTATCAGCAGTAGAAGTGGCTTATCAAGCTATCACTCAAGCCGCTACTGATCCCATTCCAAATCCTCTAACAGTCTCGAATGACCTGGAAGAAGTCTATTTGCCTGCATGGGCGGAAAACTCTTTACATTCTATAGATTGCTTAGACACTGTTTTACCTTCCGATGAAGCTATCCTGGAAGCCATGAGTGGACGTGATAAGATTTGTGAGGATCTTCATCATCGATCCTATTTTCTTCCAGAACTGAGCAAGATAGAAAACCAAGAGTTTCACGTGAGACTGTCAGAAGATGTTGATATACCTATCAACCCTTTGCCTAGGGAAGAAGTGTTTGTCGAGGGGAATATGGCAAACATTTCTGCCACTATACCTACCCAGATGTTGTGGAAAACATCTATATAGGTGCAAATTGCTCTCCTAAGGAGATTGCTATCTATACCGCCCTTTTTAAGGAATTCCATGATATCTTTTCCTGGTCATATGAGGAGATGCCAGGCATAGATCCATCTATTGTTCAACATGAAATCCGAACCTATCCTGATGCCAAGCCAGTTCGACAAAAATTAAGACCCGTGAACCCGCGTAAAGCGGCGGCTGTGAAGGAAGAAGTTGAAAAGCTGTTGAAAGCTGGTTTTATATATCCCATAGCTTTGACTGAATGGGTGTTGTTTGTGCCAGAAATTGTTTCCAAGGCTAAAAGAAACAAGCCAACACAATCTCAAACAAAACTTGATAAAGTGAACTAGGTTTAGGGTTTCTGATAAGTTTTATTGGTTGTAAGCTTTGGGGACAGATAGGGAATACACTCATGAGCAAAATAATAAATGAATCATAAGAAAAAGAAGACAAAGATGCATAATATATTCAACAAGATCCAATAGAACACAATATTGAAGTTCATTCATAAAAGATAAACATCACTGACATATAAACATAAACCAGTAATGAATATATCAGTTAAGCAACTAAAAAAGCTGAACAATGAATCCAACACAGAAACTGAAGGGTAAAAAGTGTCATATATCTCATAATTTTGTCATCAAATGCATACAAGAGTTTTGATACTTAGCTCATGAATAAGTCTAAAGACCTCCTGAAGCTCTCCCAAAATCGAACCCTTCTTCAGTCCCTTTGTCCCTCTTTTATAATTACAAAGAAGTAGTTCTATCTCCATTTCATTAGGTTGAAATTGAAACTACCCAGCAGTTACATTAACTAACTAATTCAACTAATTGACTAAAAATAGCAAATCGGATTCCTGGCAAATATGGTGAATTTCTGGAAAATAGGTGTCAAAGAAGCTTCCATATATCTCAATTCGTGACACCTGTGTAAAAAATGAGAGAATTTTTTGTAAATGGGTCTGTGATGGACAAAAACCTCTATTGGTTTTTAAAAATTCATCTTCAATCAATCAGAATCTGCCCCGCAAAATGAACACTAAAACATGAAAATATTAAATATTTAAAATCCCTGAAAAATAGGCTGCAAAGATTAAACGAAATATTTCAAACCTTGATAGTTGTTGCACAACTGAGAGAGGTTTTTGTATATGGCTATATTATGAACAAAAACCTCTTTTTTTTTTCAAAAATTCCTCTCCATCAGCTCGTGGTCTGCATTTAACTTCAATGACCCAAAACAGGAAAAACTGAGCAGAATTTTGTTTCTACTGCCTCCTTTTTTCATTCATAAGTGCTGAGACTTTGTTTTCTGCATCTGCTAGCATCTGAATTTTATTTGGGATACTTTTAAGTGATGGGGAAGTATAAGGTTGAAGGCCTAAGTCAGAGTAAATTGCAGTATCTTTTGTGAATAGAAACAGAATCAGAATTCACTTTAACACAAACTCTCAATTTGTGCTTTTCTTCACCGGTCAAATTACCAAGTATTGGCCCTTGTTTCACTGAAAGTGCTTCATCAATATTCACACCATTCACAGTCATCAAACTTATATTTTCAAAATCAGCTACTCTCACTTCTTTTGCTCCTATTTTGGATGAATTTCCCTTATGCTTGACTATAGCAAATTCCATCACTTCAACCTTATTCTTCTTTCTGCTAGGTCTGACCTTCTTGTTTTCTAAAGTAGAAAATTCTCTGCAAGTTTCAGCTTTAGCTTCAGTTTTAGCAATGGGCTGATCCTCCTCTAACCAATAATCTTCATCCTCTGACAGAATGTTGATGGGACTCATTTGCTGGGTTTGAATCTCTTCTTCCTGTACAATAATTTTTTCTGGGACAGCAACTTTATCTTCACTGGAAACTTTTGCTAGTGTCAAGTGCTGCATAGGCTGCTCTTTCTTTTCAGTAAATAATGAATATTTACCTTTAATCTCAGCTGAGGACATTTGAGGTCCTTTATCATCTTTCAAAGGGTCTAGTACTTCTTCAAGCTTAAACTCGTTCTTGTCTTCAGTCTTAACCTTCATTTTTTATTCCTGTAGCCTCTACCACTTTTACCCATTTATCTTTAAGGGTTGAAAACTGTATGGCTCCTAGGGTTTAGACAATGACCTGACAGATGCTTTTTCTTCTTCAAACCTCTTGGGTTTCAATAACAGCACTCCTCAATCTTCCTTGAATGCTCCTTTTTGTTTCCTAATGCAGGCTAGGTTTTATTACATGTATAAGAGATTTAGGTCATTCAGAGTACTCTAGACTCTTCACTGCCACTGATGATGAAACCTAATTATCACTCAATTTGTTTATTCAAAAAAAAACTGACAATCTCCAGCATGTATACTAACACCTGTGTGTTAATACCAAAATTAACCTTCAAATCCTTTTAGTATCACCTATGAACAATCTCTACATAGTAAAACTTTACATAAATGATCTCAGCTACCAGCTTCTCAGATTAACTAAAGACTATTTGTCTGTTGGATGAGAAGATATATAAAACAGAACAATCTCCAATCTATTCATTTTATGCTTCCTATAGTCTTAGCATAAAAAATGAGAATAGGTCTTCATGTAATCTCGGCTATTCAGCTCTTTCATTGCACTATGTATAAGTAGCAGACTCTTTTGTGAAGTTTAAGCACCATAAAATGCACAATTTTTCACCGCATCCTCTTTTCAAACTTCAGCAGAGGAATGGTTCAATATAGAGCTATTTTTCAATCTTCCACTTAGCAGAACATCTCAGAATGTCTTAAACGACTATCTCTTCAAAAGGAATCCCTTTTAAAGACATAATTTAACATTTCCCTTAACTAATTTTGACAGAAATGACTTCAAGGAGAAAACCCCAACTCTGCTCTATAACAGCAACCTCCGGTTTTTTGGAAGATGTCTTCGTTCCAGCATCTCCACCAGCTCCATAATATTTAATTTAGAACATATTCCCCAAAAATCTTGCCTTATTTTTCTCACTATCATCATTTGCCATAAATTTGCATCCAGTTGCCAGAACAGTTGCCAGAATCTCCCTCACATGATATTGACGCCTGTTTACATAAAAAAAACTTGGCAAAACATATATCAAACGTGACCAATGATTTATTTAACACTTTAGGAGTGAAATACCCAAAAAATCAGACTGAAAAATGACCATTCTGGCAAAAAACGATTTTCTTGTAGCGCCGCAGTGTTAATTTTTGGCAGTTGCGCTACCAGAATAATTTAAAATCAATTTTGGCACTATTTAGTCATTTTTTCCATTTTGAATACTGTTTAGGTGACAAACTATACTCATGATATGACTTGTGAATCCATTATTCCATAGATTGACCTTTAGAACCCTTCAAGAACTTAAGGGAGGAAAAACGATAAAAAACATATAGGCAAAAACTTGAAAACTTCACTGAATACCAAAATTTTCTAAAATAAGTGAAAGAATAAACTCAAGCAAGTAAGCAAACTAGAATAAAAATGACAATCAAACATAAAATTTGAAGAAACAAATTCCTGACTTAACAGGTGTCCAACCCTGTTCCTGTTGATAAAAAGAAAGGGACTATTTGCGTTTGTACAGACTTTAGAGACCTCAATAAAGCCTGTCCTAAGTACAACTACCCCACACCATTTATTGACCAGATCATAGATGCATGTGCAGGAAGTGAGGTGTTTTTGTTTATGGACGGTTTCTCCGGCTACAATCAAATCCAAATCAAACCGGAAGACCAACATAAAACTGCTTTCATTTTCCCTTGGGGTACATTTGCGTATAAGAAAATTCCCTTTGGATTGAAAAATGTTGGGGCTACCTTTCAACGAGCTATGAAATTTGCTTTTCATGACATAAAAGCCATTGTCGAACCATACCTTGATGATCTTCCTTCACATTCTCGCAAGAGGATCCAACATCCAGATCATTTGAGGTTGATTTTTGAAAGATGTAGATATTATAAAATTCGCTTGAATCCCCACAAGTGTGTTTTCTGCGTCGAGTCAGGAAGATTACTCGGATTCATTGTCTCTAGTAGAGGCATCCAGGTGGATCCTTTGAAAGTTGAGGCCATTGTAAATCTGCCTCCTCCTCGTTCTCTCAGGCAACTTCAAAGCCTGCAAGGAAAGTCTAACTTTCTTCGACATTTTATCGTTAATTATGCCAAGATCACTAAAGGTTTCATGCGCTTGCTCAAACAAGACACTCCATTTGTATGGGATGAAACCGCACAACTTGCATTTTAGGCATTGAAAAAAGCTTTGTTGTCGGCACCTTTGTTACGTCCACCAGATTATTCTAGGGATTTCATATTATATCTGGCCGCATCGGAGTCGACCATTGGGGTAGTACTAGTCCAGGAGGACGATAAGCTCGTTGAGCATGTCATTTATTATCTTAGTTGTGCTTTGGCTGGTCCTGAGCTTAGATACTCCCACGTCGAGAAATTATCCCTAACAGCTGTCTATGCTGTGCAGAGGATACATCACTACATTTTATTGAGGACCACCACAGTAGTGGCGGATGTGAATCCGTTCCAATATGTTTTATCCCGACAGATTTTTGGGGGAAAATTTAACAAATGGATAGTTATTCTCCAGTAGTTTGACTTGGATTTCCAGTCCGCTAAGTCTAAGAAGTCCTTAGTTTTTGCTGAGCTTATAGAAGAATTTCCCACTGAAGAAAATGTAGCGGTTGAGGATGACTCATTCCCAGATGAGCACATCTTCTTGATAGCCACCTCTGATCCTTGGTACGGAGATATTCTTATATATCTCCAGACTTTGAAGTATCCTGCCACTTCCTCTAGAGAGTAACGACGTAAGTTACACCTTCATGCCAAGAACTACCTCATTATAGGAGATACATTATATCGATGAGGGGTAGATTCCGTCTTGCATCGCTGCCTTACTCATGAGGAAGCGGATATTGTCCTAAATGATTCCCATGGCGGAGCATGTGGGGGTCATTTATCTGGGTTAGCAACGACCCAGAAGATATTGTGTGCTGGTTATTTTTGGCCCACGATCTTTAAAGATTGTGTGGAAGCCGTGAAGCGCTGTCATCCGTGTCAGCTTTACACCAAGAAGATGCGGTTGCAACCTACTCCGTTATTCCCTGTTGTCTCAGTAGGCCCCTTCATGAAATGGGGGATCGATTACATGACATGCAACCCAGTCTTGGCTAGGGGGCATAAATACATCATTGTCACTATTGACTATTTTACGAAATGGGCAGAGGCAATGCCTACTTTCAAAGACAACGGGGAAACAACAACTTTCTTTGTTTTCAATCAAATTATTGCAAGGTTTGGTATTCCCAAAGTTATTGTCACTAACCATGGTAGTCATTTTCAAAATAACATGATGACGGAACTGACTACTATGCTCGGATTTAGACAAGAACATTCTTCTCCATACTATCCGCAAGCTAATGGTCAGGTTGAGGCTGTCAACAAGACTTTAAAAACTATCCTTAAACGGACAATTGATGCAGCCCGTTCTAATTGGCACATCATGTTATATTCTACTCTTTGGGCTTACAGAACTAATTTCAAGACTGCCACGAGTTATTCCCCTTTCCAACTCGTTCACGGGGTGGAAGCAGTTACTCCGATTGAATGCAAAATCCCGTCCTTGAAGATAGCCATTCATGTGTTACCTGATATGACTGAGCTTGAGGAACGTCTGGTACACTTAGAGCACCTTGATGAACAACGTAGAGATGCGTTGACTGCTAATCAGGCTCATAAAAATAGGGTTAAATCTCAATATGATAAAACGGTCAAACCTAGGGTTTTTTCTGAAGGGGAACTTGTCTTGCTTTGGGACCAAGATAAAGAACCTCTGGGGGCAGGAAAATTCAAGGCTATGTGGTTAGGACCCTATGTCGTGTCGAAAGTATTAAGTAAGGGTGCATATGAATTAGTTGATTATGATGGGAATAAGCTGCCCGAGCCTAGAAATGGGCTCTACCTGAAGAAGTACTACGCTTAGGCTTAGCACTTTTTCTTGTATTTTAGTGTATGTATTTTTTATGTACATTAGGTTGTCAGTTTTGTTTTTTATATTATCTGCTGGTTGTTGCAGATGTCTTCCGAAATGTATATAGGTTTCGTTGATGGCGCCAGCCGTCACGCTTGTAACCTGGCTTCGGCACATGGGTTATCTATTCTCCCTCAGGACAGCTTGTTGCTGCGGGAGGCACTTGTTTAGGTCCTGCCTCTAATAATGTTGTTGAGTATAGGGCTGTAATTGAGATCCTATAGGATGCTTTGTCACATGGCATCACCCAGCTTGAGGTCTGTTTGGATTCTCAGTTGGTAGTTTCCCAGCTCAATCGAGCTTATCAGGTGCGAAATCCTATCTTGTTACGTCAGTTCATGCAAATTTGTTTATTGGAAAGACATTTTGAAATTATTATTTTCAATCATATTCCACGTAACCAAAATTCATTGACTGATGCATATGCTAATTACATTTTGGATTGGCATCTCACACACATTTCATAAAAATATACAACAAACATATAAAGAACACTTGTAAATAAGCTGACAACCAATATATATATATATATATATATATATATATATATATATATATATATATATATATATATATATATATATATATATGTAAAGTATATGTCTGTAGATAGTCTGATCCGTAGATCCCATCATATACAAAATATACAAAATGTGGATCATAGTCCATCAAAATGCCCTAAGTCTAAGCTGGACCGCCCTAGCCACTAGGACCACCTTGGTCCCCATGATATCTATGCATCCTGGCTTCCTCATCCTCCTCGGCTTCGGCAACCTCCACCGCATCTCTATATAATAGCACTGCTCTCGCCACTTGTCTGAAAAGACGTAGCCAAATCGGTGGAACCCTAACTACGTACTCCTGCATGGCTACAGGGATATGCTCTATCCTTATAGTCTGTACTCGCTAGGTTAGCCTGGCTAGATTTCCCTCTAGTACTCTGATCAGTCCCTGATCCTCACCCATGATAGGATGCACGAACATACGAGGGTGCCCTTCAGGGCGAACTGGTCCAATATCTGCATTTTGACACATAAATAGGATTCAGACTTGTACATATGTATATATATATCATTTGAAAAATTCATAAAAATTTGATAATGATAAAAAATTAAAAATTACTTACCCATCTCTCCCCATGCTCCTCCTGGAGGGAGGACAAGGTCGGGGTCACCTTGGAAGTCCATTCCGACATATGGAAACTGCTCCAATGCCGGCAACTGTCGTTCCCACCATGCGTAGAAGTCAGCATCATATACGCTATGTACTATGTCTCCTCCTCCTTGACAGAGGAAGATGTCTCCCCACTGGCTCAGCCTTGGCTGACGTGGAGATCTGACTTGTAGCGGTATAGCAGGGCTCATGGCTGGTACTCTCGAAGAAGAAGAACGCCACTAAGATACTTGCATAGCCAAAATTCTTGCGTCTTCCTCTCTTGCATTCGGATAATTGCCTCCTCATAATGGGGGAAAATCCTGAGCACCAATCATAGAGAGCACCCCTAAAACAGTCAACTGCCACCCTCATTTGGTTCCTGGTGGTCATACGTAACCCTGTGGATCCTGCAAGTCTCACAATGGTACTAGCTAATACCTGGAGAGTAAAATCCTGGATGTCTGCAATAAGAATGCTGCTTCCTTTCTTTTGAGTACCCGGTGTACAGAATATATCTACATAGTTTTGGACACTTAAGGGGTCACCTCCCCTGCCAGTGCCCTCCAAGTTCACCAGTGCTCCCCGTTGTGACAACCCGGTAATGAAATATATGTCTTCCACAGTAAGCTCTAAGGTCTCACCTTGAAGATTGAACATCCCCATCTTATGATCCCAGTAATTGACCATGAACTCTAGTATGCAGACATTGGCCCGCATGGGCGATGTACAAAAGAACTTCAGCAGCCCACTGGTCCTCAATGCCTGTATGGTGGGTGCACTTTGGAGTGCCGCATGATCCATTATTTTGTGCTCCCTTTCCCTCCACTCCAGAACCATATTTTACCTCGCAAATGCAAGCAATAGAATTCAGTATTCCCATATCAAATTTTAAAAATCTTGCATATTTTTTAAGCTTTGGCCCACTGCACATTATTCACGACTGTCTATTTAGGCAGGCCGCGGATCATTCGCGGCTGTTCAGTTGGACAACTCGTGAATATAACGCGTATTCGCGAATTTCTCTCTTAGCAACCCACGAATGCGCACTGCCATCATTTTGGGTGCTTTTTAATACTGAATTCACCATTAAATCTAGTATTTGTTTGGATCAATTTGATGAGCTTAAGGTGTAGAATTACCTGAAGCTGACGGATTCCGGTTTCGACGGTCCAACTGCCCATAATGATCGATCAACGGTAGAGGGTAAACTTTGCTTTTTTTGGATCAAAAGTTCAAATGGTGAGTTTGTTTTAATTTTCAAGCTATTTATAGAAATAATATTTCATAAAGTGGGTCTTTTTCCATAGTTTGAAATGTCAATTAACTAATATCACCCTCTTTGTGCCTTGAAATAGGTTTATCACTTTTTACAAAGTGTTGTTGCTCCAATAGGGTGGTTTTGCTATTTCCAACACATGTTGGCATCTTTTCACTCCACATTAACCTTAGTATTCAACATTTTGCCACAGACTATGGTATTCTAAGCCATTAGTCCCTTGTCTCTACCATTGTTCTTCCGTGGCTAGGGCCCTTATTTCATGAGCATCATCTTTATATGCTTTTGTCATCCTTTGATGCTCATGCTGTCACTGTTTCAGGTTCAGGGGTTTCCTCTTAGCTATTTTTCACACCAAATAGAGCTTCTTTTGAATCTCTTTTTACAAGCTATCCCTTTATAGGACTCCCTGCCCTTATGGAGTTTCTTTAGGCCCAGGTCTGAATCCTCCAAAACAGACTTGATTGCCAAGTTATCTCGTCCATTCAAGCTCATTAAGAATATGTGAATGGGCATCTGCATGGTGGTAGGTTATCTCTTTCTCGGACCATGCGGAATAATACGAGAAAGGATCACTCTCTTTTCTTTTGAATTGAGAAAAGTATTCTCAGGAATAGGTTTATCACTTTTCCGGACCTGAGGGACTAAATTTACGGAAAAGGAACACCTGGTTTGAGCTTAGTTTTCTCTTTTTCGTGCACTGGACCCAAACATGAAAAATATTTCGAGTGTACTTTGTGTCTTTGTCATGCTCGTTAAACACTAAAGAAAAAAGCAATGAGTTTATTGTTGTAAGCCCCATTTCTCGTAACCAAATGGATCTTTCTGAGTGATCTTGCTTTCCTTCACACTCGTAAAATTCAAGCTATTTTATGCTGTTATGGAAGGAGCGTTGGGTAGGTGGTAATTTAACCTTTTTCGGACCTCCCTGACTAAGTATGAAAAAGGTTCACCTTTTCTTCTTCGGAAGTTAAGAGAGTTCTTCTGTGGTTTGTTTTTTACTTTTTCGGCCTCAGGAGACTAAATTGGACGAAAAAGGACCCCCCTGGAGTCTTCTTTGGCGTTTTCAGACTCTCTAAATGTGAAAACATCGGCTGAGCATGTACTAGTTCGGGCTCATTAAATCCATGAATCAGTGACACTATCAAGCATTATTTTCCCATCTCTTCAAGCTTGTTAAAAAATGAAGAGGGAACCGAGTTTACTTCCCTGGACTCGTTAAAATTTAACAGGGAAGGTAAGGAAGAAGTTTTCTCTTGTTTTCAGTAATGGCAGCATGTTATCCTTGAACATAGCACTCTTTGCTTTCCGATATCCATGTTTCAGTGTCCACTTGTGTTCAGCTATCACTTTCAGTTTCTTACTCCTCCTCTTGTCCGTTATACCTGGGGAATCTGATCATGTTTCCTACATGATAGATAGGTCTAGTTGTTCTATCTATAAGTTATACACTACCTTGGGTCATCTCTGTGTTGTGCTCACTGTTCAAGGACTCTTCCCAATGTCTGCTCTATAGCCTGATCCCATCACTGTTATATCTGTTATCTATTTGTGTCTCCCTTCTTTTTCCTAGTTCCTAGTCACTCTTGTGATCCGTTGGAGGATCTATTTCCTTCCTTATCACAGCATGGTTCCGTTTCAGTACTTCCTGATGATGAAGACCTAGATTTTTGACGATCGTACCTCAGGATTCACTTTCATCATTGGTGAATTCCATTGCTTCAGTTGTCAATTATCACCTATTGGTTGACAAACTGTTGAATCCTCTCCATGTTCGACTTTAACTTACCCTTATTCACATGGCTTGGATTGTACTGTTTCTTTGGGATCCTTTATGAAGACCTTAGTCCCTCACATATGGACTAAGTTCCACAAGATTATGTTCTATCCATCTACATAGCTTCTAGATCTTTGAAGACTCATCATTATTGTATATTGTGGCTTCGATCCACCTTTGTAATATACATGGTTTTCTACCCGTATCATATGATGTACTCAAATATTGTAAAGGAGCTAATGTTCCAGTAAATTGAACATAGCATCCTCAGATGTAACTTTGTATTTGTTTCAGGTACTCTCTCTACTCCATTGGATTTCTGAGTTCTCCAAAGCTAAATATTATAATGTATTTCGGCCATCGCTTCCCTCTGACCTCACACATTAGGGGGCATCTGTTATACACCTGAATGGCACCTCTCCGTTCGAGTGCCGACATCCCTCATGTTGGAACACAAAAGGACATCTATGGATAGAGGTTTTCCCAAAACACTATAGATTGGATTACTATATGATACATTCCTCCTCCATCCAGCTGGTTACTTTTCCATTTTGCAATGTTAGGTTGTATTCGCGACTCTCCATACATACAACTCACGCATCATTCGCGAGTGTCGGTTGCAGCAAGTCACGAATGGATGTATTCGTGGGTTCCTCTTATAGCAAGTCGTGAATCATTCGCGGGTTGTCCTTCTACATACCCGCGAATATGTCCCTTAACATTTAAACATAAAAACACGCGATAATTTGAGATTAGTTAAGCCATTTACCATTAATCCTCTTAACTGTCTCAATCTCCTCAACCTTCGAAACTACCTTTTTTCCTCCATATAAATACAGGCCTTGGGGAGGGTGTTGGATATACTTCTGGAGAGCAAAATTATGCTGGTGGATTGTATACAAAAGTCTTTGGAGCAGTGGAACTCAGAATCCTTTGGTTGCAGAGGATTCCTTGTCTCAGACATTGGGTTGTAATCTGAACTCTTTCCATTATTGATAATAAAGAGAATCCTTCTTCCATATGTGTTTCATGTATCTTGGTTTGATAAATGTTTATGTTTCTGCATCTTATATGTGATTTATCTAACCTGCCTATATATATATGAATCATCTTGTATCTGGAAGATTGTTTCTTGACAGGTGAAAGAGGAGCAACCTTGAAGACTTTGAAGGTGAAGCAGAGCGGAAGAGGACTAGAAAGGATCGACCTTCGTTAATCGAGTAAGTCTTTCTAATCCTCCTATTTCCTTTACTGCACTTTAGAGTCGATTGTCTACAAGTTGATTGAGTATGTTGGTAACCCCAAACCTATGGTTATTAGGTGTATAGTCCTGTACAACAGCTATGTATATTTAACTATGGGATTTGTGCTTATTACAAACCCACCTTAAGGTTCTTCGACCTCATGGATGATACATCAAACATCATGAAATTACCAAGAACCCTAGGAAGGATATCCTTAAGATCTATCTTTCACCCTCTAACTAGTCGGGTTTCCAAAACTTAGGCTTAGAAGTCTCCCACAGAAATCCTTCCGCAATGGACCTTTTCTTCCACAGCTCTGCTTCCACAATGCATATTGCAGGTTGTAGAAAACCACAATATTTTGTAAATTTTCCCCTTTCCGCAACTCCACTTCCACAATGTGGGTTGTGAATTGAGAAAACGCTTAACTGCACTATAATTCTACCCTTCTGCAATTCGACTTCCACAATGCGGATTGCGGATTGCAGAAAGCACACAATTCCTTGCAATTTGACCCCTCCTCTGCAATTCTACTTCCACAATGCAAACTACGGATTGCGGGAATGCTTATATGTTATAACTTTACCCTTTCCACAATTCCACTTCTACAATGTGGACTGCGGATTACAGAAGGTGTTCAATCTGTTATAAATTAACTTTCGCTTTTCGCAATGTGGATTGCTTATTGCGGAAACCCTTAAAATATTTATAACTTTAAATTTTGCTTTTCACTTTCCTCAATGTGCATTGCAGATTGCGGAAAACCTTTAACTTCTTCACAGTTTAACTTCCACTTTTTGCTTTCCACAGCGTAGATTGTGGATTGTGGAAACCCTTAAGTTTTTACCGTTTCATAAGCTTCTGCATGCCTTTTGGCCCAAGTTTTTTCATCTATTTTCTTTGTGATTTCTTGGTAAAACAAAGGGTTATCAACCTGCGATGGCCTCACAGCCTTAGGACGATTTATTTACTTAAAACAAGCTCAGGATTAGGATGTCATAGTGGGGTTTAGTAGCTAGTTTACCAAGAAATTACAACTGACACACTTTCCTTCACAACCTTACCATTCATCTAAGGATTGACAGTATCACAGAGGGGATTCATTGTACTGGAAGGGGTTTAAACCCAGACAACACTTAGACTTCCGAGAGGGGTCCCTACACTGGGCATTAACAGTAGAGCAATAAAGCATCCAAGTAACTCATTACAGAAAAAATATTACACTATTACTAAGACCATATGACCAAAGGCCAGTCCCAGTCCTTTAAAATAGAGCATGGGTATTATACCATTAGGAGAAAACATATAACCAAATGCAAGTCACATTCGTTCAAGAAAAGCATGTGTATTTCACCAAACACACTTTTCAAGCTTCAGGTCTTAATGTAGGCGACGATGACTATCAAATACAATTTCTAGGATCTAGGCCTTAACACAAGTAGTGATGAACCAACAAATACAGTTTCTAGGATCTAGGCTCCAAGCCTTAACTATGGGTTGACTATTCTAACAATGCTCAGAACACTATGAACCTAGTAGTAGCCACCAAGAACAAGGTAGAAGAAATGATGATGAACTTGGAGCACATTCTTGTACCAGATATGATTTATATCCATAAGAAAATTGGAGAGGTCATTTACAATGAATTACGTATGGTCACTCTGAAAATATCTAGATTATAGTTAACCAAGAGAAAAAATGAAAATTAGTTAAGATAAGAGAGAGTAGAAAATAAATTTCAACTACAGCAGATTAAAAAGCTTCAAGGAGATTTATTAACTATTGATAGTGGAACAGACAAGGGAGGAGCAACACAGAAGTTGCTCACATGGAAAGAAAATACCATCCAATTGCTGGAAAAGAGGATAAAGATCCTTGCCACTCAGCTTCTCTAGGCTATTGATCTTACAGAGTTGGGAAAATAAAAGGAAACATTAAATGATGAGTTGAACAATTGCAAGGCAAAGCTACTAAATTTTATTGAAGAGAAGAGAGAGTGGGAAAAAGAAAGAGTATCATTGACAGAAAATGTAAAAACACTCAAACAAAATCATAGAGAATTAGACAAACAAGTGAACGAAAAAGAAAAGGAACTAGATGTGCAAATTATTCCACCTCATGCACAAGCTAATGCAGAATCCATTTTGAAGGCAATGTCCCAAGTTATCCTAAGGGACTTGGAGATTGTAGGGATGAAATTTCAAAATAAGAATTTAGAAAATGCTGCCCTTAAGAAAGAAGAAGAAAGAAAGGCCATGGAAAATAAGTATAAGGATCTCCTTGATAAAAATGACAAGTTGATGAAGCAGTTGACTCGACAACTGCCTATTCAAGGATCCAAGCACATAATATGGGATGTAATCATTACAAAAGCAGGAAAACTAAGGCCTTATCTTAATTACATCCTAGATAAAGAGATTGTTGTACAAGATGCTAAACAAAGTTGTGTAGCAGTAAAATAAGTTTGGAATAAGAATCCCATTGTCACAGCCAATACCACTGTCAGTTTCTTGAATGGTTTGTCAGAAGATGATTTGAATACTAGAGGTATAAAACATAGGATCTTAGTCATCACATAGGCAAGGAAGGTCGTAGGTAAACATCAGCATCTTGACACAGTATTCCAAGATCGATATAATGCAGCACCAAGTCAAGATGTTTATTGATTTATTTACACATGTGTTCAAAAAAGGATTTCCTTTCTTCTGGGAAAAAAATGGAAAATGTTTTCTCAAATAGAATATCATGCACATTTGGTCAGGTGTAGATTATACCATAAAAATTTTGAGGATATGCATCAATCCTTATCTGAAAAGACAATAGTGGACAAGATGGCTGAATATTTTGAGATTTTGCACACTTTCAAAGCCACTTGTGCACAACTGCCAGAGATTTCATACAAAGACCACATGGAGCTAAGAGTGTTGGCAAAGGAAATGGCTAGCTTGGAGCTACCAACTATCGACAAGTGGAATACAGTTGAGAAATATGGAAAAACCAAATACATGCTGCGTGGATGAGGGTTTATTAAAGAATTGTCGAAGACCATTTGAAGGTTAGTTAGTTAGCAGTTTTTAGTTTATTTTCAAAGCAATTATTAGTTAGGTAAATAAGAATGACAAATGTAAAAGGGCAGTTATTTCCTATTTTTAGCACAAGTTAGTTATCAGCTCATGGAGCACCATTTTGTATTTAAGCAGGTTTTTGTAATGTAACAAGGGTTGGAACACGTGAGATATTTTGCATTGTAACTGATATTTCGGAGATTAATAAAATTATAGAGCTGAAGCTGGCCTTTGACAGAGATTCCTAGGTTGTATTATTTACAATCCATAATTTCTTTTCTATATGTGTATGTATTTCCAGTTAAAAATTCCATTATGTTTTCCTTTCATGATTGAATGAGTTGACAATAGTTCAGAATTCATATTTGTTGAATTATCCCACAATACTGAGACGGGGGGTGAATCAGTATTGTCTTTTCTTTTAAAATAAAAACACAAAATGAATCTAACAGGTTAAGACAAAAAATTTATCATAGAAACTTCAAAGAGAAAACCACCAATTCAAACTCATTAATAAGATGAATCTACAAAATTGTTTTATCTGCTGCTACAGAAAGGATGCAACAACACCCTGGTTTTCCATCTGCTACAATAGATAAGGATGCTTTAACACCCTGGGTTTTTGCCTACTACAATAGACAAGGATGCTACAACACCATGGGTTTCTGTCTGCTATAACAAACAAGGATGCTACAATGCCCTTTGCAGACTTATAGCCTGGCCTAACACCACCTTGCCACCTTGGACATATTTTTATCAGTATTTTATTCACTACTAGGACTCTGTCAATCGCAATCACAGAGACAAATTATTTTCTTCAATCATTTTGTTAATAAATACATTCATGCTTTCGACAGATGCATCTCTTCACCATTCTTCCATTTCACTGATCGTGTCTCTTCATGAATATTCCAGTCATGACCTTCCACATTCTCCATTACCACAACCATCTTGAGTCGTTGAATTTATATCGGGCTTCTTCCTAGCCATATATCTAAAGATATGATATGGTATGCGGACTACCTAACTATGACATTTCTCAAAATGTCTTTCTGCGCTTAGTTTTCCTCCCCAACCATTTCACATCGTTGATCTCCTTCAAACTCTTTGTGATCATCGATCTCCCATACTGCAAGTTGCAGAACTGTAACATTTCCCAAAATCTTTTCGTGATTCTCCGCCTTCCACTTTATTCAATTTGGCCTAGTTAAACCACTATCCTAAGTATTATTGGCTTAATTAACATCAGTGGAGCATTAAATTTCATCAGCTAGATCACATCCACGCCTACCTTCAGTCAAGGAGGCTAACTTAGCCTTCTCCTACATTTGGGGAGGCTAGCTGGAGCACTCCGGGGGTGATCTAAGTGATATTAATGCACCTAATTGATAACTGATGGTTACAATCAATTAAATGGGGCAATGGAGGGAAGCACCTTCATTGCCCTATTTAACTGATTGTAACCATCAGTTAGCAATTAGGTGCATTAATATCACTCAGATCACCCCCGAAGTGCTCTAATTAGCCTCCCCGAATATAGGAGAAGGATAAGTTAGCCCCCTTAACTAAAGGTAGGCGTGGATGTGATCTAGCTGATGAAATTTAATGCTCCATTGATGTTAATTAAGCCAATAATAATTAGGATAGTGGTTTAACTAGGCCAAATTGACCAAAATGAGTGTGTAAGGTGGTAAATGTCTCCAACACCCCCCCCTTAAGCTATACTCAGGAGGAGTTAGAAAACATAAATGCATAAAAATACTAGGGCCTTGGAAACTAAGGCCATAGGTCACCCTGTAAAATGCTGAAACTAAAACAATGCTCAAAAACAAACTAAGTGAGGAAAAGAGGGAAAACCCAGTGGGAAAAACCCCCCCTCAAGCTGAACACTGAAAGTAGTCTGAATCACCCTGATGAACTCACCCCCAATAGTGAATGGAGGTAAGTGAACTTCTTTTCTGAAAATATCTTGGTGAAGATGTTTGCAATCTGCTCATCAATCGGGTAGTATTGCAGAATGATGGTCCTGTCATGCACTAGCTACCTGATATAGTGCATGTGGATCTCTACATGCTTGGTCCTCTACCTGGTAACTGGATCTATGGATATCTTAATAGCACTTTGATTGTCACAAAAGATGACAGTGGACAAAGTACTACCAAGATCAAACTTGGAAAGAATGCCTAGCAACCAAACTGCTTGGATGCAAGCATTCACCGCTCCTTGATACTCGGCCTCTGCTGAAGATAGTGCTATGGCAGCCTAATTTTTGCTTGACCAGCAAATGGGGCCACCACCAAATATGAATACATATCCAGAAGTAGACTTTTGATCAATGGAATCACCCACCCAATTGGAATCTGTGTATCCAACTAGCTCTAGCTCGGAGTCTGTAGCATAGTGAATGCCGTAGGTCCTGGTTCCCTTAATATACTGGAGGATCCTCTTGGCTGCCTTCCAATGAATATCATGAGGCTACTTCATGTATCTTGATACACCATTCATAGCATAACAGATATCAGTCCGAGAATGTGTCAAGTACAACAAGCTACCAATCAGCTGTCGATAGATAGTGCAATCCATGGGAGGTGTGTTTTTTCCTTCTTCAAGGTTGATCCCTAAAAGGAAAGGGAATGGTGCAGGCCTACATTCAGCCATGTAAAACTTGAATAATAGGTCTGAAATGTATTTGTACCGAGTGACCATTATCCCATCAGAATTTTTCTCAATTTCGAGCCCCAAAAATTGTTTTAGGAGCCCCAAATCACTCATTTCAAAGGCATTGTGGAAGAGCAGTTTTGATGGCTGAAATGGAAGCAAATTTGCTACCTGTGATTAGCAAGTCATCAAAATATAAAACAATAATGATCAAATGACTATCATACTGCTGTAAATACACATTTGGATCTGATCTACACCTTTGGAATTTTTGTGAGAGAAGGAAGGTACCCATCTTGGAATACCACTCTCTTGGGGCCTATTTTAACCCGTATAGTGACTTATTTAGCTTGCAAAACAAATATGGATCAGTGATGTAGCCCTCAGGATGCTTCATGTATATCTCCTCATGAATATCTCCATGTATAAAGGTTGACTTAACATCCATATGATCCACTTCCCAATGCTTAGATGCTGAAATTGCCAAAACTAGGCGGATGGAGTCCATTTTTGCAACCGGTGCAAAGTGTGGAAATTGAACCCAGGTGTTAGAACAATTACACTCACAACAATTGCCAATTACACATGCAAATTACTCACAAAGAAGACTGAATATGGAGCAGAACACTAATCTGTATTGAATAAGTGTACAATAGCCAACCCTGTGAAGTCATAGGCTGCCACAATAAATAATTACATGAGGGATTCGAATGCATGAAGATGCCATTCGAATCTAGTCAAAAGCAGGCTTACTAAATCTAAGCAAATCCTCCATAGGTGCATAAAGCAGTTTCCAAAACTGTCTAGGAGCTCATGAATTGGCAAAATCAATTAGGCAAGCTAATAGTGGGTGGAAGGACAACTCATACATGCTTTTCATAGGATAAAAAAGTGGAGGATGTGGAGGACAAAAAACAAGTTAACTTCACCTAGTCAAACTTTCCCAATTGCCTTAAAACTCAGAAAAAGAAGGCAATAAAGTAGAAAAAACAGACATGCGCTAGGGAGGCCAGGAATAAAGCAGATTTGATTCCAAGAGGTTTCCCAAGTGCTCCATGACTCAAATTTAGCAAGTTTGACCACTATGGATGTGTGGAGGACAACTTGCATAAGGTGGAAAATCAAAACTAGGCAAATAAGACAAAAATTGGATTAATTAATGTCTAAGGTAGTTAACTATGGGTTGATTATTCTAACACCCCCCTTAAGCCTGACTTATGAGTAAAATATCAGAAAATTATAGGGCCTAGAAACAAGGCTTAGTCACCCTTTTAATACTGCATGTCCATTTAACCAAGGAAAGAGGCAAAAACCCAGTGGGAAAAATCCTCCCTTAAACATGGACTGTAAAACAAAATTTGGAAATCTTGTCATCACTCATGATTCATAGCATGATCAGTAATACCCAACTGTGATTTGAGATTGCTGAATTTCTTCTCACAAAAAACTTTGGTGAAGATATCAACTACTTGTTCTGAAGATGAACAGAAGAGTAGGTGAATGGTGCCATCATGCACAAGCTGTCTGATGTAGTGCATATGGATCTCAATGTGTTTGGTTCTATGCTTCTGAACTGGATCATTGCAGATTTGAATGGTACTTTGATTATCATAGTAGATAGTAGTTGAGTATTCTTATTCGAAGCCACATTCTCCAAGTAACCCCTATAACCATAAACATTGAGTTGCTGCATTTACAACTCCTCTGTACTCTGCTTCTGTAGATGAGAGTGCAATGGCACTCTATTTTTTTGCTTGACCAGCTAATTGGCCCTTCTGCAAGCATGAACACATATCCTGATGTTGACTTTCGATCTGTTTTGTCACCTTCCCAATCACTATTATTAAACCCAATCAAATCAAGATCAGATTTAGATTTATAGAAGATCCCATGTGTCCTTTTTCCCTGAACAAAGTTAAGGATCCTTTTGGCTGCTTTCCAATGGATCTCATGAGGCTGATCCATGTATCTTGAAGCCACACTTACTACATAAGAAATATCAGGTCTAGTATTTGTAATATACAACAAACATCCAATCAATTTCCTATACAGTGTATTGTTTACCATAGGTGAAGAATCATCTTCTTCAAGCTTCACTCCTAAAAGGAAAGGAGTCTTGCTTGGCTTGCAATCCTTCATTTTGAATTTGTTCAGAAAATCCAATGCACACTTGGACTGATGCACTTTGATTCCATCTTTGGTTTGAGCAATCTCGAGCCCCAAGAATTGGCTCAATAGCCCCAAATCTTTCATGGAGAAGGCATGGTTCATTGCATCCTTCAAGGAATCAATTTCGTCCTTTGAGCTTCCTGTAATGAGAAGGTCATCAAAATATAAAAGAATGATCATTAATGAACCATTAATCAGCTTCAAATAGACATTTGGATCTGATTTTCATCGAACAAAATTCAGTGATAGAAAAAATCTATCAATCTTGGCATACCAAGCCTTGGGGGCTTGCTTAAGCCCATACAATGACTTCTTTAGCCTGCACACAAGAGATGGGTTAGTAGAAAATCCTTGAGGCTGCTTCATGTATATCTCTTTAGTGAGATCTCCATTTAGGAAAGCACACTTCACTTCCATGTGATGTACTTCCCATTGCTTTGAAGCTGCAATGGCTAAGGCTAGCCTGATGGAGTCCATCTTTGCCACTGGGCAAAGGTCTCATTGTAGTCTATGCCATGAACCTGTGAGTAGCCCTTGGCTACCAATCTGGCCTTGTACTTCAGAGGTGAACCATCAGCAGAAAATTTGGTTTTGTACACCCACTTACACTAAACTAGCTTCCTCCCTGGGGGAAGATCAACCAGCTCCCAAGTGTTGCTCTTCTGGACTGAGTTGAACTCTTCCTTCATGGCTGATTGCCATATTGGATCATTTGTTGCATCTTCATATGTCTGTGGGTATGATTCAACCATCAAATATCATTTCTTAGCAAACATAGGATCTTTCATGCACAGAGCACTCTCAAATTGAAATCTAGTCCTCCTAGGGTCATTAGGATTTCCAGCTAGTTCTCCAGCTGCATGAATGGTCTTGGCTGCCCATTTTGTTCTTGTAGGACTGTTAGGATATGCAATCAAATCATCATTATCATACATATCAGAATCATCATGGTCAACTATCTCTTCACTTACATTCAGAGGTTCTGGTGGTGAAGAGGATTCTCCAACTTCCACTGCTGCTAGGGGTTCTTCTTGAAACTGAACACACCTTTCAATGAAGGCTTTGTTTGTGCTCAAATTTATCAGCTTGTGCCCTTTTGAATCTTCAGATTACCCAACAAATAGACACTCTTGGCTTTGGGGCTGCAAAGCCTTCCTCTTTTCTGTTGGAATTCTAGCCCAAGCCCTTGAGCTAAAAATCCTGAAATGGGTCACATCTGGTTTGTGCCCACTCCATGCTTCGAAAGGAGTCATACCATCAAGATGTTTATGAGGAACCCTATTCTAGATATAGGCTTCATAGTTTATAGCTTTGGCCTAGTACTTTGGTGGCAAATTCTTAGCCTCCATCATGCAGGTTTCCATCTCTTTCAGTGATCTGTTCTTCCTCTTAGCAACACCATTCTGCTGTGGTGTGTAAGGGATAGAATGTTGCATCTGAATACCTACATCTGCAAAATATTGAATAAAATCAAAATTGACATACTCACCACCATTGTTAGATCTGAGGACCTTGAGTTTCCTCCCAGACTGGTTTTCAACCAAAGCCTTAAAGACTTTGAAGAGGCCAAAAACTTTAGACTTGTGTTTCAGGAAGTGAACTCAGCAATACCTAGAAAAGTCATCTATGAATGTCAATGCATATTTGGCCTGACTCACTGACATATGAGGAAATGGGATAGAAACATCACCGTGGATCAACTCGAGAGGTGCAGAGGTGCTCTCATGACTAGCTCTCTCAAATTTATGCTCTGGGTGTTTTCCTAGGATGCAACCTTGACAGACTCCTTTGGAAAATTTAATCTTTGGTAACCCTATGACCATTTCTTTTTCACTAAGATTAGAAAGATATTTGTAATTTAGGTGGCCAAATATTTCATGCCAAAGCTTTCTTGCCTCATTAGCATGAATTAGAAGAGCAGAGGGGTTTGAGTAGGGTAGGAAGTGTGAGAACATGTATACCTTCGAAGTGTGATTTGCAACTCCTTTTGCAATGGCTTTACTGCTTGAGATCTCTATGATCTCAAATTCATCAGGGGAGAATATGACCTTCTTTGGAGACCCTGTGTGGGTCATCTGATACACTAATAAGAGGTTAGAGGCAAGACCTGGAACATACAACACATTGCTGAACTTACCATGGTCAAGATCAATCCTCCCTTTGCCCAAACTTTCAAAGAGAGAGTCATCTCCGAGTACTATTGGTGGACCTTTCTACATGTCAAGTGAGGTGAATGCCTCCTTGGTTGAAACCATATGTCTTGAAGCTCCAGAATCAATGATGAAACTAGGTGAGCTTGATGTGCCAGCAACCAATGCATGAACTCTCTCTGTCTTCTGAATTTGATCCTCCTTCCCTCTTCTTTGAGCTTTCTGGAAGGGAGATGTCATTCTTCTCCAGGAGTTGGGTCAGCATGTCTATTTCCTTCTTCATGAAGGAGCTCTCAGAATGATTTCCCTTACTACAGTATGCGCACTTGCTCATTTCTCCTTTGTTCTTCTTCTTCTGGTAGTTCTTCTTGGAACCTTGAGGCTCCTCCGGAGACTTGTTCTTGTCTCTCTTTTGCTCACGTGGATTTTTAGATTTATTTTTTCTTTTTGAATCCACCCTCAAATATCCAGCAACCAGAGCTTGGTCTTTGGATGGTTTGATGGTGCCCATCATCACCAATTTATCTTGTTCTTGTGTGAGAGATTCCATGAAATATGCAAGGCTAGGCATCTTCCAGGCTCGAGCTGTCAACTTTGTGGCATAGAAGGTCGAAATAAACATTGAATAGTCAGGGCCAAGCTTTGAGAGTATGGCCAAGACCAGCTGATCATCCTTCTTTTTGATCCCACATTGTTTTAGCTGCAAAACAAGTGCTTTGAACTTGGAAAAATAGAGTTGCAGGGATTCAAAGCTATTGGGACTCAGGGAGATCAATTCATTTTCAATTTGATGTCCCCTCATCTCATATTTAATTCCAAAAATATCAACAAGCTTCTCCCATACTTCATTCGGTGATGTCAATGCATCAATATGGAAAAGGAGGTCTCTGGATATACTCAGACACAGGAGACCATAGGCCTCATCCCTCATGTTGTGCCATTTAATCTTCTCTACAACTGCATTGGAATCTGCTTCTATTTCCATAGTCACTCTGTAGAGGCCTTTCACTCTCAACAGCATCTCCATCTCTGCTTTCCATTCAAAGAAGTTAAATGGAGTCAAGATGATCTTCTGAGATTGATCCATAGCTCAAAAATTGTCCCGTCAGTCAGCAGAATGCTCCCAGTCAATGATGTCGAACCTGCAAAACAAATTGGAAGGAGAGAAATCGATCTACAAAGGCTCTGATACCATGTGGAAATTTAACCCAGGTGTTAGAACAATTACACTTACAACAATTTCCAATTACACATGCAAATTACTCACAAAGAAGACTGAATATGGAGCAGAACACTAATCTGTATTGAATAAGTGTACAATAGCCAACCTTGTGAAGTCATAGGATACCATAATAAATAATTACATGAGGGATTCAAATGCATGAATATGCCATTCGAATCTAGTCAAAAGCAGGCTTACTAAATCTAAGCAAATCCCCCATAGGTGCATAAAGCAGTTTCCAAAACTGTCTAGGAGCTCACGAATTGGAAAAATCAATTAGGCAAGATAATAGTGGGTGGAAGGAAAAATCATACATGCTTTTCATAGGAGAAAAGAGTGGAGGATGTGGAGGACAAAAAACAAGTTAACTTCACCTAGTCAAACTTTCCCAATTGCCTTAAAACTCAGAAAAAGCAGGCAATAAAGTAGAAAAAACAGACATGCGCTAGGGAGGCCAGGAATAAAGCAGACTTGATTCCAAGAGGTTTACCAAGTGCTCCATGACTCAAATTTAGCAATTTTTACCACTATAGATGTATGGAGGACAACTTGCATAAGGTGGAATATGGAAACTAGGCAAATAAGACAAAAATTGGATTAATTAATGTCTAAGGTAGTTAACTATGGGTTGATTATTCTAACACAAATGTCTCATGGTAGTCCACTCCTTGGACCTGAGAGAAACCTTTTCCACCATCCTTGCCTTATATTTGCAGTTTCTGCCTTCAGCAACAACCTTGGTCCAAAACACCCACTTGCATTGAACCAATTTCCTTCCTGGAGGAAGAGAAACTAGCTCCCAAGTAGTGTTTTTCTGAAGAGAATTCATCTCTTCATCCATGGCGACTTGCCATCTCGGATCCTTATGAGCATGGTAGTAGGATTTTGGGTCTGAACTAATCATCAAATATCAAGTTTTTGACAGCAAATTATCAGGACAAGAGAGCACAATACCTGCTCTTTGGAAATCAGATCGGGTTCTGCTTGGATCATCCGGATTTCCAATGTTATCTCTTGCAGAGGAGAGTGTCTGTCAGGCCCATGTAGAAAGATGAATTTGTAGTTTAGGTTCTGATTCAGCATCTGATGATTTCTACACACTGATATCAGAAATCATAGGATCCAAATCAGGGTCATCACCCCCAATTTCATCATCCAAATATTCAGTAGAATAGGAAGGAAATTAAGCAATTTTCTCCTTCACTAGTTCCACCTCCTGAAGAGGCTCATCAAACTTGACACTTCTCTCGATGATTATCTATTTTGTTTTGATATCTAGCATCTTGAAACCCTTTGATTCATTAGGATACCCAATAAACATACATTCTATGCTTTGCAATTGCAAATCCCTTCTTTTATCAAGTGGAATCTGGATCAATGCAGTGGACCCAAACACCCATAGGTTCGACACATCCGGCTTGTGTCTGAAGTATGGTTCAAAAGTGGTCTTCCCTTTCATGGATGAGTGTCACACCCTGTTTTGAATGTATTCTGTAGCATGCATGGCTTCATCCCACAAATTTGTAGCAAGCTTCTTTGATTCCAACATATAGGTGGTCATCTCCTTGAGAGACCGATTCTTCCTTTCTGCTACTCCGTTCTGCTAGGGAGTGTAGGGAATTGAATGTTGGACCTGAATACCACTTTGGGAACATATTTGCAACAACTCATTACTGAAATACTCCCTGCCATTATCATATCTCAAGATATTGATCTTAAGCCCAGAGGCATTCTCAATCAAGGCCTTCAATTCAGAATATTTTTCACATACTTCAGACTTCTTTTTGAGAAAGAAGACCCATGTGTACCTTGAAAAATCATCAATAAAATTCAAAAGATACATTGATCCATTCATGGATATGATAGGAATCAGACCATTGATATCATAATGTATCAGCCCCAATATTCATGTAGCTCAGTTTGCCTTCCCCCGATCGAACTTGTGCTCAGGGTGTTTTCCAATCACACAGCCCTTGCAATTTCCGGTGGTTGCCTTGATGACCAGGAGGCCTTCAACCATGGATTTTTTCTATAATTGATGCAAATATTTGAAATTTAGATGGCCAAACCTTTCATGCCATAGCCTACTAACCTAATTTCCATGAGTTAGCAGAGCAGTGGGCTTTGCATCCAGCGCAAAGTGGGAGAACTCATAGGCTCTTGCATGATGGTTTGCAAGACCTTTAGCAATGAGTTTCCTGGATGCAAGCTCCATTATCTCAACATAATTTGGGCTGAAAGAAACTCTATTAGGCACTCCAGTATGTGTCATCTGATAGACACTAAGGAGATTTGATGCTAGAGACGGTACATACAAAACATTTGAAAAATAGCCATTCTCAAGATCAACCGCACCTTGTCCTTTTGAAATGATGGTGGAGTCATCTCCCATGTGGATGGGAGTGGATTTTCTGGTATCCAAGGATGAAAAGGAGTCTCTTTCAGCCATCATGTGGTTCAAAGCTCCAGAATAAATCAAGAGTGCTTTGGACTTCAAAGTTCTTTCCATGAGGGCATGACCTTTTTCATGCTGTGGTTCCTGATCTTGCTGATCTCTCCTCTGAAAGCTTTCTGGAAGATTGATGTGATTTCTCTCAAGGAGAGAGGTTGGTTCATCAAGCTTCTTCTTCATGCATGCATGTTCAGGGTGGAATCCCTTCCCATAGTATGAACACTTGACTTTTTCCTTTCCACGGTGCCCTTTTACTTTGTTCTTCCTTGAGTCGGAAGACTCGTCATGCTCTTAGTTTTCAACTCTAGGCTTAGGAGCATTAAATTTAGTTTTTGGGTTCTTCTGCTGCTTTCCTTTACCCTTCATATCTTTGGGCCCCCAGACATGGAGGGCTTGATTATGGGAGGATCTGATGATCTCCATCTTGACAAGATTATCATGTTCACTTGTGAGGGACCCAATGAAGGAATTGAGTGTAGGCATCTTCCATCCAGGGGTTGTGAGCTTCCCCGCACAAAATGTAGAAACAAAAATTGAATAATCAGCTCTGTTACCACCTAAGTTGTACTTAGCGGTTTTTTATCAAGTGAGCCTAATGAACCGAACAAGGATAAATTGTTCGAACTTAAGAAGACCTTTGGAAATACTTCTGGGAAGTGCTTATTGTACTATATCACATGTTCATATCCCATGGGGTAATTGTAATAAATGTTATAGCATGATAGTGTCTATAAAAGACTCAGTCTCTTAGACTTTATTTGTCAATCCGATCAGCCCAGGGTGTTTTTTCCCTTGGTTATTATTGGTTGTTGAATAAACGACTGATAATTTCTGAGTTTTTCACTCCATACCTCCAAAGTTGGGGTGGTTGGCTTGGCATTTAGGCCTATTCAGGTTATTAGAGTCTATGTGTCAATGTATAAACATGCTAGACATCATGGTTGAGTCATATGAACAAGTCTAAGTCCCCTTAGGTTTTTTCAATTTTTCAATTTTTTAGTTTTTTCAGTGTTTTTTATTAAAATTTAATTTTTCCAAAACTTAGGCTGTTTTTTAATAGTTTAAACCCATGGTCCCACTAAAAGACCACCATGTAAACCCATGGTCCCACTATTTCCTAGTTTTGAGTGATTTTCCATCACTCGGGTCAGAAAGCCCCAAAAATCAATTATTGATGATTTTAATTAATAAATTGATGAATAATGGAGCAAATCCAAAATCATAGATCAGTGGATTCTCAGCCGATTTGATTGAAATCAGTCAGATCTGAAGTAGATTGAATAGATCTGACAAATCCTTAACTGAAGGAGGTGATCAAATCAGATCTAGAGTTGATCTTCAGCATCCTTTATGGAGAATTTTGCCCTCCCTCTCTCCTCCACACGTTTTTGGCTCATCAGGATAAGTTTTGGTGGATGCTTCAGTCAACAGGTTGAGGTGTCAGTCAGATCAGCTCCCCGATTGACAGTTGCACTCAATGAGACTCAGATCTGGCTGAGCTAAACACAAATCAGGCATTGATGGACTCTCCTTTAGCTGATTTGATGTGTCTCCTTGGGATTTGTGCCCCCCTGGGCTGGATCTCCTAGTTTTTGTATATATTCAAGCACATTAGCCTCTTCCAAGCTAGTTAGAACTGAGATTGAGGTGTTGTTGCTATTGTACTATTGTTATTATTCATTTGAAATAAAGAGAAGCTTTGGAGGCAAGACGGTGTTGTGCCATTGTATGTGTGGATGATCATTGCCATTTTTTCTACTGAGGTAACCTGTATCTGTGTTCATGATTTGCTAATTGCTTGTAGATCCATTGTTAAGATTGATAATAAGCTTATTATAATCTTGATAGGAAAGGTGCTTTTCAATAAGTTTATTGGCCATCTCTTTCCTTTGATGCATGTTTAGAGATCTAGATTCAGCATGTTCTATAAGCTTATATGCATGTTATTCTAAATCTCTGTGGATGCACTCATCTGATCTCACAAGTTTTTCGGCTAGTTTTTTTATTTTAGATGAGCTGCAGGTTCCTAGACTGGAGAGGATGCTGATCTAGTTTGCTTCTTCACTCTCTCCAAAACCTTCCAAAGGCATAGTCTCTTGACATTCCACCTGAAAGCTCCACTGTGGATCTTCAAGGCTACCAGCATTTCTCTCCTCCTCTTTCTCCCTCAAAATCAACTCTTTTACCCGGTTACCTTGTTCATAGCTTTGATATTGTTTAGATCTATCATATTAAAATTAAATTTAACATAGATCTATCTTCTCAAATCCCATAGTCTAGATCTTGCTCTTAAAAGGTTTCATAAGCATTCTAGATCTAGCTTTAGGGAAATCGTCCTTTTTGCATGGAATTTTAAAGAAAATTCGTAGCTTGCATGCATTAGATTTCTGTTTGCTATTATAAAAGATAAATCCAGCAATCAGTGCACATCATATTGGCTGCCTAAAATGCAAGCCAAGATCCCAAGGAAAGCTTTCTTTCCTTGGTTCCTTTTTTACCTTTTCTAACTAGTTTTTACTTAGCATTTTTTGGTTAAAAGTAAGCTGACCCAAAGGTACTTTCAAAGTGATTTTGGGAATATTTCAGTCTACTAAGCTTGCTATTTTTTAGCAGGCATAACAGAAAAAAGGAGGAGCTGCTGCTCGAAAGTGACTTTTGGTCCTCTAAATCCCCCTAGGGGTCTCCCTTTTTGACTGAAATATTTAATTTTCGTACTTTGTAAGCTCTTGATTTCATTCTATATAAGAATCAAGAGGAATCATATCAGTTTTCTGATATTGTAATTTCTGGTAGTAAAAATATTTTTTGAATAGGCTCTTTCGAGCCCATTCCCCATCCCCCCTGGGGGGATTTGCGTCAGTGTCAATTTTTTACTTTTTGTTTATATATTTTCAAACTAGCGTATAGCTCTAATCTGTAGGGTAGTATACTTTCATTCATTATCAATTTCATATTCCATATTTGATATTTCAAAGTAATCTTAATACTTACCCTGCGACTTCCCAATTAACCAGAAAGGGGAAAGAGATGTGTGGTAGGACTAATTAGAAAACCGGAATTGTGTATCTATGTTTTCCTTTTCATCATTTATTTCTTCAGCTATTTTAAAATTAACCCCTCCTTGATTCCCTGATTGAGATCCACTTGGATCGAAAGAGGTTCCTGGAGGGTTTTCTTTTTAACAAGAACACCCATTTTAAAATTTACTAAAATTGACAAGACTCTGGTGTGTATGCTCTGCACCTGGCTGCGGTTCATCCAATCAGTCAAGATGTATCAAAAGAATTTGAGTGACTAGTATAATTAGGATTCACTCTCCCAAATTGACAAACCATCAGGTGAAAATCCAACACCTAGATCAAACCATTACGGTGGCAAAATACCCAAAGGAAGTGGGAACTTCTGAAAAGCGACCTCGGGGCGCCAATATATGTCACACCCTAACGGGTGCATTATGAACAATAGCCCCAGAGACTCCATTCATCCCACATATTCCTTGCGGGTAGCCGTGAAGGTTTAGTTTTGGACATACTCCAAGTTCTCTCGGGTATATCTGGAGTCCACCCCTTCGCCTAATTTTAATCAACTCATATTTTCACATTAACTTAGAACGTACCAAGAGGAAATTGCAAAACATTCACTCCAAGCACATGCAAGCATATTGATTTATTTTTTACTCCATTTTAAGGCACTGGTTATTTTCTTGCTATATATTTATATTGTGTCTCAACATTGTGCTTTCATGCGCTCATTTTTGTATCTTGTCATCTATGGTTGTTTATGGTTAAATTTCAAACTCCTAAGTAACTCATTCAGTCCAACATCACCTTACTAAGTAATTTAGCCTTAGTAACTCAATAGGGTCTACCCCCCTTGGCTTCGTTAGGAGTTGAGCCTAAACGGAGGAGTCAAGAACAAGGTGATAGCCTTGACTCGTGTTGGAGTAGGGTCCTGCAGCTACAGAAGAAGCTGCTATTTTGATGGACAGACATTTTTGGCGGAGATATAAGAGGTACAGCTACGACGCCGTAGCAGGTTTCTAGCTACAGATCAGAGACGAAAACCGTGACTGTAGGTTGGTTAGTTAGTGGGATGGTTGGTAGGTTGGTTAGTTGGTAAGATAATGAAGGTATTGTAGACAATAGAGACAGTAAGTTATTAGACTGTATAGGATGTGTAGAAGCCAAGCTTTGGTTCTATTATTAGCTGTAGTATCTTACTGTAACCAGTAGCTGGCTCATAAGAGCATGCATGTAACAATCCGCGGGGATTGACAGAGAGGGAAGAGTATATTGTAAGAGAGACAATATAGAGATAGAGAAGAGATCTAAGAGAGAAGGGCTCCAGGCTGTGTGCAGAGTTACCTAGAAGATCTCAAGCTGCTTATGCGGTGCAACAGAACTATGTTTACCTTCCCCTGAGCTATAATAGAAACATAGTTCTGTGGACTTAACTTCCATCCTGGAGGTGAACCATGTTAAAATCGAGTGTTATGCGATTGATTCATGTGTTGTGTTTATTTGTTGCATCTGTTAGTTATTATATGAGCCTTGTTTACAATTGAATGTATGTATGCGTTGTTCAGTTCATAGCAATATAGAAGGATAGACATAAGCTGAAGTCTTTGGCATGTTGTATGCGGGTTCATTTATGCTTTGCTTGAACAGTAACTAGTCACAGTTTTAAACAGCCTGGTATGTTGAGTCTTGCAAGTCGACATGAACAACGCTAAGTGCGCGGAGTTGTGGGAGTAGGATATCGCAGGGAGGCGATACCACACCGACAGAGGAGCTGCGGTGCACGATACCGTAGGTTAAGGCCTTAGTGTTGGGGAGAAGTTACGTGTTTCCTAGTGCATGGGGATGCGATAAGGATGGAGTCATCGCGATTCAGTGGAAGTTGCGCGACGCGAAAAGGGACCGCGCGACAGGAAAAGAGATATCTCGTGGTTAGAAGAGCTGCGAGATGAGGAGATCGTGCGATGTGAGCAGAAGGGTCATGCAACACGCAGAGAGAGAGAGGCCTTGCGGCTAGCAAAGCTACGAGTTGCAAATAGGATGCCACAGAACCTGGTCCAAGACGCTTGAGTCCTTGGCCAACCCATTAGAATCACTTCGGGTGAGACTTCAGGCCGCTTCGCGGTCTGTTGCCGAAAGGGCCAGTGAGCTAGGGATTTTGTTGGTTAAATACAGCAAACCCGGGTCTGCCCACGATAGCCAACAAATGGTTCTGTTGCCGGTTTTGAACAAATAGAACGCCGATGTTCTGGTGGCGTCCTACGAGAGACGAACTCAACGAGTGGGTTTGGTCTAACCAAAAAGAGTTTGCTGAACGAGAGAACAAGAGTCCTAAACTGAGTACAAAGGATTGGTTACAAAAACATATCATTACAGACCTGCATGCGATATTTTTTGCGACCTTTGGGAACGAGCTTTATGACTGGTTATCAAAGTTAATTGATACAAGCATATTCAAAAAGAAAAGAGACATTTTATGGACACCGGAGATGATTCATATCATGAAGAACCTTGATAATCCTATCACGAGGGCAGTAGACTTCTGGCTTGCGAGTGTGCTAGAAGGCTTCATCACAGAGTTTGCAGTTGACTAGAGGAAAAGCTTCAGTGAGGCTAAGCGCTATTTCTTCAAAGGATATCGTGGTAAGTACCTAAGATCTTTAAACTTGTCCATTAAGATGCTATTACATGAAAAAGGAACAATGGATCTAGTTTCAGATGAATAAGTAGAAATAGTAATGTCACAAGAGTTTGAAAGTGATTTTGATGACATTGGACGAACACGTAGTGGAAAGAAGTATAAAGTAGATTTCAGATCTCCAATATTTGAAGACAGTTCAGATAGTACTAGACAACAGAGTCATAGTACCACAGAAGGAACAGAGGGGGGGTATCCCTTACCACCCTTACACCCCACAGAAACAGACCGGGACTCAGAACAATCCCGTAGGAACTCCATCCAATAGCTCACAAACAGTACCTACCACCGCTACATCACCTCCACCTACACCGTCGAGTGGTAGTAACACAGTAAATCAACATCCACCATGTAGAAATAGAATGGGGGATGATATGAAGCTACCTATATTTAAGGGAATAGGGGCAAAAGACCCAGAGCAGCACTGGTTTCTATGTGAAGCCATGTGGACCATTAAAGCAATCAACGACGATAACCTTAAACTTGTACAGTTGGTCACCACACTAAGAGATCGAGCCTTAACATGGAATATAAAGTATACCACAGTACCCAGGACACTTGTCCAGGTCAAGACCGCCATGATTAAAGAGTTTAAGAAACCTAAGTCTGAGTCACAGTGCATTATAGAACTCAAAGACATCAAGCAGTTACCTACAGAGTCAGTGTGGGACTTTGATCAGAAATTCAAAGCCCTTATCGACCAAGTCAGTTTTGAGTTCGCACCAGAGCAGCATAAGGAATGGTTTATTACAGTCCTGCTCCCTCACATTAGACTACCATTAATGCAGTAGAAACTCCAGACGCAGGATGACATGTTGGAGATGGCGATGAAACTAGAGGCTTCACCTCTAGCTGAGAGCAGTACAGGCATGGCAACTTTACAAAATCAGTTGGCTAATCTCACGCTACAGTTGCATGAGCTTAAGAAAGGGAAAGAGGTTGCGCAAGACATATGGTGCGTAAAATGTAAAGCACAAGGCCATACCAAAGATGACTATCCGGTTTTTGTAGAATATATAGCAACAGGGGCTCCTAACCTCTTACCACAAACCCATGGACCATGGTGTGAAATATGCAAAACATGAGTACATATACCTCACCACTGCCCTCTACTTCAGAAGTACGTGCAGACACCTAAGAACTTATACTGCGTCTTCTGCAAGTCTGTAGGCCATGATGAACACGATTGCAGAGCCTGTGATCTCATGGTTGGAGCAAAGCAAGACTTCTACAGAGTCCAGTTAGAGACACAGGGTCCAGCAGTAGGACCACAACATGATCCGGCTTATGGAGGCCGTGGAGGAGGATTCAGAGGACGAGGCCGTGGAGGAGGCTTCGGTAGAGGAGAAGGTTTTGGCCGTGGTCGTGGACCAGTTACTTGCTACAATTGTGGAGTTGTAGGACATTATGCTAGGGACTGTCAGAGCCCTACTACCACATGCAACTATTGTAAATCTTATGATCATACTATAGAGGAGTGTCCTACCTTGATAGCTAAGATCAGAGAACCTAAGCCAGTAGTACACCAGAACATCTAGCTTATTGCTGCTGAGCAGGAAGAGCCAGAACCAAGAGTCAATATTGTGACTCGCAGTGGTGTTTCTACCAATGGGACATCGTAGGAGACGGAAAAGAACACAGGTCAGGAGTGGGTACACAGAGCTCCTAATAAAGCAACACCACTCGACCTGCAGAAGAACAAATAGACATTTCAGGAACCTAAGGCTTTCTTTGATGACCCTACGCAATCAGGATCGCAGGTACCACCGTCTAGGGGCGTGCCGCAGCAAGCACCTTGTGGCGATAGCCTTGTACAGACATCACAGGCTACCACATCAGAAAGATGCGATGAGGATGAGATGACAGGAAGTGTACATTCCTTCCTACGGAGTTGTCTAAAACTTGTAAGAAATGAGCAAGCTATCATGGAACTTCAACGCATTATAGATTAGTCTCAGCCATCTTCTTCCGTGAGCAGTACACAGTGTGTTGTTCATAATATTATAGGACATACAAGAACGGGAAGAGAGATGCGACTCACAGCGCAGGTTGGAGAATTTGAAATGGATGAGGTGATCCTAGATCTGGGATCAGATGTAAATGTTCTGACTAAGCAGACATGGGAACAGATGGGTAGCCCTAAGTTAATCAGATCGCCTATCCATCTGAGATTAGCTAATCAGTAGTGTGTGTCACCCTTGGGTCGGTTACCATAGGTTCCAGTTGACATTGACGGAGTTCGCAGCTTTGCGGACTTTGAAGTTATATAAATCATTGGCGATAGTAGACCGTATCCAGCACTACTAGGCATTGATTGGGAGATCGGTAACATGGCCATTATCGACCTAAAGAGAAGACAAATGACCTTTGAGGACGCGCAGATCCGGGTCATCACGCCATTGGATCCTTTTCAGGGTCCTAGATATATTGAACATATCCAAGCAGAGGAGGAGGCACGTAACATGGAGAGCCTCTATCAGATGACCACAAACCAGAGTGACTACATAAATCCAACCGCAGAAGGGAATATTAGTTGGCAATGAGATAGCTCATGTGCATCAGATTCAGATGTTGGTCTAGAGAACTGGCAGAACAGACTTCACGAAGGCTCAGCGCGCAGATGCGCGTACTTGACTAAGTCACTGCGATGGATTGGCGCAGAGATCAATGAGATTCCATCCTTTCATGGTCTAACAGATATCCAGGACTTTCTCGAGCATTTTGAACAATAGATTCCTCATGAGCAGAGGATCGTAGCTATGGACCTTGCAGTACGAGCCACACCTGCAAGATGGTGGTATGCACATAAAGAGAACATCGCATCATGGGACGAGATGAAGAGATTCATGGCGATCAGATTTTCTAAGGACAGAGAGTATATCCAGCAGAAATACACAAGAGAGAGTGACCCCAGATCACACATTCAGACATGTGAACAGAATTGGTTGGACATTCCCGAGGATGAATGGGTTCACCGATTCATTCATACTTTGGATATAGTTCCAAGGAACTAGCATACAGAGACTGAACTGCGCAAGGAAACAACAACATGGCCACTTATGATAGACAGCTTCCTACTCACCTTCGCTTTTGAATCTGAGTATCCAAGTGTTGATCATGCCCTACAAGTAATAAAGAGTAAGATATTTGAGGATTGTACCATATCAGTGTCAGCTCAACCGGAGTGGGCTATCCAGCTAAAAGAGGTGTTAGAGTGTTATAATTTTGCATCTGAACCAGAGGAGGAGGATGAATATCCTCGCGACACCAACATTCCGGAGTTAGAAGGCACTCGCAATGTTGAGGGACCACAGTTAGAAATTCCAGCAATCACAGAGCCCATCAAGATTAAAAAATCAATATTGGCACAGACACAGAACCTAAGTTTGCCTCTATTGGAGACTATTGGAATGATGAAACAGTTGGACAGATTGCAGACTTGTTACATGACTATCAAGACCTATTTCCCACCAAGTTCATAGAGATGAAGGGAATAGTCGAAGACCTGGGAGTCATGAGGATACCATTGATGGAGGATGCTAGACCAATCAAACAGCGTCCATATAGATTAAATCCACGATATAAAGAAAAAGTAAAGGATGAGATCGATAACATGCTAGCAGCAGGCATCATTGAGCCTGTAGAAGAAAGTGAATGGGTTATCCCCATGGTTGTACAAGAGAAGAAAACCAAAGGAGACATCAGGATCTATGTCGATATGCGCAAGCTCAACGATGCATCGCTTCACGATCCATTTCCGACACCGTTCACTGATGAGGTATTAGACAACGTGGGAGGACAGGAGGTCTACTCCTTCATTGATGGTTTTTCAAGCTATCATTAGATCAGAATCCATACAGAATATCGATCCAAGACCACCTTTGCAACAGAATGGGGCTCGTTCCAGTATACAGTAATGCCCTTTGGTCTTAAGAATGCACCAACTATATTTTCTAGAGTAGTAGTTGCTGTATTTAAAGAATACATCCATAAATTCCTAGAAGTATATTTTGATGATTGGACTGTATTTGGACTAATTGACAAGCACATAGGAGATCTAATACTAATGTTAGAGAAATGTAGGCAGTACCAGATTTCTCTAAACTTGAAGAAATGTATATTTTGTGCACCATTTGGTATTTTGTTGGGTCACATTGTTTGCAAACAAGGCTTGATGGTAGATCCCGCAAATATTTCCATCATTGTAAATCTTCCAGTACCCAACTCAGTCAAGCAACTGAGGAAAGTACTTGGTCATACCGGGTACCACAGAAAGTTCATCAAGGGCTACGCAAGGATTACAGCACCAATGGAGAAATTGCTAAAGAAAGATGTAAAATTCCTATCGAATGAGGAATGTCAGCAGAGTCTAGACACACTTAAAGAAAAGATGGTTACAAATCCCATCCTAGTATTTCTAGACTGGACTAAGCCATTTCATGTACATGTGGATGCATCTGGCATCGCACTAGGGGTTGTCTTAACGCAACCAGGAGAAGGGGATATTGATCATCCTATCGCATACTCCAGTAGAAAGCTATCGATAGCAGAAAAGAATTACACCACGATAGAAAGAGAAGGCCTAGCTATGGTGTATGCACTGCAGAAGTTCAGGCACTACCTATTGGGTGCCTCGTTCAAGATGTTTACTGACCATTCTGCATTGAAGTATCTGGTCAATAAGCCAGTGTTAGGGGGAGAATCTGCAAGTGGTTACTCCTCTTTCAGGAGTATGATTTTGAAATCATTGTTAAACCAGGAAGATTGAATGCCAAACCTGATCATCTATCATGGATAGACTCAGGAGAAGAGCCAAGTAACTTAGAGGACAATTTTCCAGATGCGCAGTTGTTTTCTATCCAGATCACAAACGACTACTATGTTGATATTATTCACTTTCTCACTACAGGATTGGCACCTGATGAGTTTACTAAGCAGCAAAAGAAGCAGTTGGTTGTTAAAGCATTAGACTTCACCCTGATCGTAGGACACCTATACAAGTTAGGACCGGATGAAGTTTTGCGCAGATGCATGATGCTACATGAAAAAGACGCTATTATCCGAGAGGCACATTCAGGAACCGCAGGAGGTCATTTCGCAGGAAAGCTGACTGCGCAGAAAATCCTAGATGTAGGATTATGGTGGCCTATGTTGCATAAGGACACCAAGGACTTTTGCAGATGCTGCGATATCTACCAGAGGGTAGGAAAACCCTCGCGACGAGACGAAATGCCGCTGCGCCTGTAGGTTACGTTGTGCGCATTTGACAAGTGGGCTATAGACTTTGTGGGTCCTATCAACCCACCAGGAAAGCGCACTAGCGCGAGATATATTATCACTGGAATAGAGTACCTCACCAGATGGGCAGCGGCCAAAGTAGTAAGAAATTGTGATGCTGCTACAGTCGCACAGTTCCTTTTTGAGAACATCATCAGTAGATTTGGATGCCCCGTAATTTTGATGAGCGATCAAGGCACACATTTCTTGAACCGCACCATTGAGGCCTTGACAGAAGAATTCCAGATTCAACATAATAAGAGCACCCCCTACCACCCACAGGCTAATGGTATGGTGGAGGCCTTTAATAAGATTTTAGAACACGCTCTTACTAAGATCTGCAACAGCCAAAGGAATGATTGGGACCTCAGAGTTAACGTTGTATTATGGGCGTATAGGACCACATGCAAGAAACTTACAGGACACACACCTTTCATCTTGGTGTATGGACAGGAGGCTGTTATGCCTATGGAGTATATTCTTCCCATTTTAAGAATCGTTCAGATTACAGGGATGACTGATACAGACACAGTGGAGGAAAGGCTAGCACGTCTGCTTGCCTTAGAGGAAGACAGATTCATCGTCGGATTCCATCAGAAAGTGCAGAAGGCATGAGAAAAAGCTTGGCATGACAGACACATTAAGAGTAAGACTTTCTAGAATGGAGACCTAGTACTCCTCTATGACAATAAATTCATTAAGTTTCCAGGGAAGTTCAAGACGCATTGGTTGGGGCCATATCAGATACAGCAAGTTACAGAGGGAGGTGCCGTTCAGCTCAGCCAGCTGAATGGGGAGATTCTTCCCACATTGATTAATGGCAGTAGGCTTAAGCTCTATAGTGATAGCCACCCCACCTCTCAGCCCTAGCTTAGCCAGTTTATGGTGGTGCAGATTTCTAGTGTAGTTGAAAGGAGGCATCGCACCGGGAACTAGTCTACACCGGCAGGTATTATAAGTATGAGGAATCGCATAAGGTCGGTTCATTTTGTGCAAATCATCAGTGGCTTACGGGAAAATAAAAAATAAAAAAAATGCTTGTTTGTTTACGCAGGTGATGCGGTGTTGTAACGCAGTAATGCGATGTTTCCCTGTGCCACGTATCTATTTTTGCAACCGACAGAGGGCCGGTCAAGTCACCTTCTGACAGGCAGTTAATGAGGAAATGACCGGTATACCTTACCGTAGATTTGGCAGCAACATAATTAAGTTTCCAGATTTGGCAAATCTTCGACGAGATCGGCGCCTGTACACACGCTTCGAGGGAAATGTGATCGGATTTCATCATTTATTGAGGATCGAATGACAGGTGTGGTCTCATCCATGTAATTATTACGACCGACGGATTCAGTCTAGATGACCGTTGCATCCGAGATTGTTGCCTTCAGCATAAAAGCAGAAATTGTTCATTCGAGAGGGTTACACTTGCAAAAAACCGAGAGCTATAGAGTAAGCTGTTAAGAGTTCCCTGTGAAGAGTTCACCCCGTTATAGAGTGTTGTGATTCCCAGAGTTCGAAGCCATTGCATGCCCAGGATATTCCACCAAGTGGGTTCTGCCCGAGGAGGAACCTTTAGAAGACATTTTGAGAAGGTTTGAGCGTGACAGCCTTAGAGGTATTATGACGACATCACCTAAGGGTGCCCAGACAAGTTCATCACATGCCAGACAGCCCCCATAGATGAGGAGCCACTCTCATATAGTAGAATAATCCATTTCGGAGTTGGAGGAAGAAGTTCATAATGCAGCAGACTACATTATTCCACGAGCTAAAGACGCACCAGAAGTAAAAATTCCCAAGAGTGGTAAGTTTCCTATTCCCATACCACAGATTGATTATTGAGGAAAGGAAAGATAAGAGATCCCAACGAACTAAGTTACAAAAACTCGGCACGAGAGTGTGTCGCAGCGATGCAGGACGAAGTCGCAGGACTTCGCGACAAGTTGCAACGGACTTCACAGGAAGCCAAGGAGAAGCTATAGCAGGAGAAGCCCGTTGGTAGTGGCTCGGGGGTGAGCCACAAGTAAGTGTTAGTGGACTGTTGGAGTAGGGTCCCGTAGCTACAGAAGAAGCTGCTATTTTGATGGACAGATAGTTGTGGCGGAGATATAAGAGGTAGAGCTACGACGTCGTAGCAGGTTTCTAGCTACAGATCAGAGCCGAAAACCATGACTGTAGAAGATAGAGAATTCAAGGAAGACAACGGTACCTGAGCGGCCGAGAAGAGAGAGCTCACCCACTACATTGAAGGTAGCGGCGGATGATAGGAGGGCTCAGCTACCCTCATAAAGGAAAAGGAGCAAAGAGGCCGAGGTATTGAAGACAAAGGACAGCAAGGGAAGCAGTGCATAGTACCCATGGTCAGCGCTGGGAAGCATGGAAGAATACAGGAAGCTGTGGTGAAGGGAAGCGGTGCATAGTACCCATGATCAGCGCCGGGAAGCATGGAAGACCGTAGAGAGCTATGGTGTGACGGATAGCGGCTACCTCAAAGTACAGATACGTCGACTGTCACTAGTTAGGGTTTGGGTTACTGTTGGGACATGCCCACAGTGTTGTAATGCCGAGACCTCCGGGCTGCCTATAAAGGGATATATTTTGTATTGTAAAAGGGTTAGTTAGTTAGTGGGATGGTTGGTAGGTTGGTTAGTTGGTCAGATAATGAAGGTATTGTAGACAGTAGAGATAGTAAGTTATTAGACTGTATAGGCTGTGTAGAAGCCAAGCTCTGGTTCTGTTATTAGCTTTAGTATCTTACTGTAACCAGTAGCTGGCTCATAAGAGCATGCATGTAACAATCCGCAGGGATTGACAGAGAGGGAAGAGTATATTGTAAGAGAGACAATATAGAGATAGAGAAGAGATCTAAGAGAGAAGGGATCCAGGCTGTGTGCAGAGTTACCCTGAAGATCTCAAGCTGCATATGCGGTGCAGCAGAACTGTGTTTACCTTCTCCTAAGCTATAATAGAAACAAAGTTCTGTGGACGTAACTTCCATCCCGGAGGTGAACCACGTTAAAATCAAGTGTTATGCGATTGATTCGTGTGTTGTGTTTATTTGTTGCATCTGTTAGTTATTATATGAGCCTTGTTTACAGTTGAATGTATGTATGCGTTGTTCAGTTCACAGTAATATAGAAGGATAGACATAAGCTGAAGTCTTTGGCATGTTGTATGCGGGTTCATTTATGCTTTGCTTGAATAGTTAGTAGTCACAGTGTTAAACAGCCTGGTATGTTGAGTCTTTCAAGTCAACACGAACAACGCTAAGTGCGTGGAGCCGCAGGAGTAGGATATCGCAAGGAGGCGATACCACACCGACAGAGGAGCTGTGGTGCGCGATACCGTAGGTTAAGGACTTATCATTGGGGAGAAGTTACGTGTCGCCTGGTGCACGGTGATGTGATAAGGCTGGAGTCATCGTGAGTCAGTGGAAGTTGCGCGACGCGAAAAGGGACCGCGCGACAGGAAAAGAGAGATCTTGCGATTAGAAGAGCTGCGAGACGAGGAGATCGTGCGACGCAAGCAGAAGAGTCGCGCGACATGCAGAGAGAGAGAGGCCTCACGGCTACCAGAGCTGCGAGTTGCAAATAGGATGCCACAGAACCTGGTCCAAGACGCTTGAGTCCTTGGCCAACCCATTAGAATCACTTCGGGTGAGACTTCAGGCCGCTTCGCGGTCTGTCGCCGAAAGGGCCAGTGAGCTAGGGATGTTGTTGGTTAAATGTAGCAAACCTGGGTCTGCCCATGATAGCCAACAACTCGAGACTTTCCCCCAAGGACACATCGAGTGGCTTGAATATTTCTTCCATGTGACCCAGGTGTGTGTAAGGTGGAAACACTTTTTGGCGCCGTTGTCGGGGATAAATCTTTTTATTCCCGAGTACAACTTTTGTTTTCTTCCTTTTTGTTTTTGATTTGTTTGATGAATTCTTAGAGTAGATCTTTAATTTTCATCTGGCGACTCTACTGACTTTTTTCCATTTTTTATTTTTACAAAGAAAAGCAAAAAATAATTTTTGTGAAAAGATTTATAAATGCTTATTTTTCTTTTTCACATGGCGACTCCATTGAAGGGATAAAACCCTGTTATCTCATAAACTTGTGAAGTTTTGTTGTGTGTAGATGAGCCCATGTGACATGTTAAAACCTTTAAATCTCATCACTTGACAGCTCCACCTTTTCAGTACAAGGTTTAATCGTTATATCAAATGCATACTATTAATTTTTGATATGGATGAATTAAAGGAGAAATGTGGTGCCCAGTTAACCATAATGTTTCAGCCTATCGATTTTTCAAACATCCCGGGTGTTCCTAACTGTTGTAATGGTTTTGGGGATGCATATAACTAGCTTCTGACATTTCATGGAAATTATGGTGATTCGGCCATCTGGCATGTCAAATCTTTCCTTCAGTTGATTCCTGACTTCAATATTCTTCATGAAGACAATATGATGGAAATGTTTGCTAGTAATTTTTGGGGTGAGGCCTGTTGTTGGTTCTATCAAGGCCTTCCTAATAAATGTATAACTTCTTTTCCAAACTTCCTTTGGATGTTTTTAGAGCAATGGCATGATGGTAGGGGTAGTATGAATGGTTTAAAAAAGTTCCTTGAAAAGATCTATACCTTCTACCTATCTGGGACAGAGTATCACACGGAAACATATGATGGACCTTTTTCCATGATACAAAGTATTGAAGACTTGGAATCACTTCTTGAAAATTTAAGTGAAGAGGAGGTTTATGATACTCCCATCAAAAAGCATACTAGTAGTTATTTAAGAAAGGAAGCAATTAAGCATCTTCTTAAAGAATATGAGGTATCTCCCAATACACAGCAAGATTCTGAGGAAGGGAAAATCCAAGATGATCCTATTGAAGAGCTTCAGGAGGAGCCCATGATGGAACACATTGTTGAAGACTCTCCTCATGTCACCATAGCTGAAGACATTGAAGATTTGGTGTATTCTCAAGTGTGTTGCAATGCTGATATCTTTCCAGAAATCCCTCTAGAGAAATCCACTGAGCAACACATACCAAGTGATCCCATTGAACATGTCCAAAAAGTTTCCTTGATTGAAGATAATATTGAAGATCCTCTTCATGATATCATAACAGAAGCCTATAAAGAAACTTATGATAAGATTAGTATGGTGTGTGGTGACACTAGACCTTGTTCTCCTCATGTTGATGAAGGTTTGGAAAGTTTTTTGCCTTGTAATTTTTTTTCTGAAGAAGACTATTATGAATACAAGGAGGACATGGATAGGTAGGAACATGATGCCATGGATTGAGAGTCCCCCACATATGACATGGATGGGAGTGATGACTATTGGAATTTCATAGATAATCCAACTTGTGAAAATCTTATTGAGAATCCCATCCAGGATATGTCCAACAAGGGGAGTGTCTATTCAAAAATTTGTGGATGTCCAATCTACGATACGTCCATAGAGGGGAGCATGGATCTGGATGTCTGGGAAAAATTTAGTATGAAAGAGGAGCATTCAGAATTTTCATGTGATCATTCATATTCATATCATGCAGAGCAGCATAAGGGTATCAGTAATGAAGACATTGAGAAACAGTATTGTGAAAAGTCAAATGTGATGCAATCAATAGAATATCAGTCTCAACCATCTTTTTCACATATAGAGGTTCCTTATGATTTGGAGCTACTTGGGGCTTATGCAACGAGTTATCATTTGATAAGCCCCAATGATCAGTATGATGATGTAGTCATTCTACCTCATCGTTCTGATTGGTATATCAGTCCTATCCATTCATGGATAGAAGCAGCCTGCATGAGCACATACAAGTTTGGGAAGAATTTGTATGACATTATTCATGCCTATCTCCCATCCATCCCTCCCATTCTGAATCATCACACAGGTTTGCATTTTTGGAATAAGGTATCCCTACTTTGGCTCGTAACCAAAGACAAGAAAAAAAAATTATGTTAATAAAATGCTTAGGTGGTTACATTGGATTTTTTATTACACCTAAAATTTTATATCATGCTTAGAGTAAGAAAATAAGCTCCTAAAAGAAAGCATTTACTTTCTGCATTTCTATTTTATACTTAGCTATAATAAAACTTTGCTTCTTTTAGTTACTTACATTTATTTTGTTTAAATAAATCGGCTTAATGGTTCATTTGGTTTTTATATAAAGCTTGTGCTACTGAGGTTTTTTTTGTCAAGTTGAGATGTTTTTACAGGGTAGATAAACCAGAGATTCTGGTGTTCTCCTATCCTCTCCTTGCCTTAAAGACCAAATAGAGCACACGTCCCATAGTTGGAGCCAGAATGTTACCACCTAAGTTGTACTTAGTGGTTTTTTATCAAGTGAGCCTGATGAATTGGACAAGGATAACTTGTTCGGACTTAAGAAGACCTTTGGAAGTACTTCTGGGAAGTGCTTGTTGTACTATATCACATGTTCATACCCCATGGAGGAATTGTAATAAATGTTCTAGCATGATAGTGTCTGTAAAAGACTCGGTCTCTTAGACTTTATTTGTCAATCCGATCAGCCCAGGGTGTTTTTTCCCTTGGTTATTATTGGTTGTTGAATAAACGACTGATAATTTCTGAGTTTTTCACTCCATACCTCCAAAGTTGGGGTGGTTGGCTTGGCATTTAGGCCTATTCAGGTTATTAGATTCTATGTGTCAATGTATAAACATGCTAGACATCATGGCCGAGTCATAAAAACATGTCTAAGTCCCCCTAGGTTTTTTCAATTTTTCAATTTTTTAGTTTTTTCAGTGCTTTTTTTTAAATTTAATTTTTCCAAAACTTCGGCTATTTTTTAATAGTTTAATTGGAAAAAATTATTTTGTAATAAAAGTGGGCCAAATAATCAATTTTAGTCATGCAGGTGCTCATTTTCAAGCTAAGAGCACTATGTAAACCCATGGACCCACTATTTCCTAGTTTTGAGTGATTTTCCATCACTCAGGTCAGAAAGCCCCAAAAATCAATTATTGATGATTTTAATTAATAAATTGATGAATAATGGAGCAAATCTAAAATCATAGATCAGTGGATTCTCACTTGATTTGATTGAAATCAGTCAGATCTGAAGCAGATTGACTGGATCTGACAAATCCTTGACTGAAGGAGGTGATCAAATCAGATCCAGAGTTGATCTTCAACATCCTTTATGGGGAATTTCTCCCTCCCTCTCTCCTCCACATGTTTTTGGCTCATCTGGATGAGTTTTGGTGGATGCTTCAGTCAACAGGCTGAGGTGTCAGTCAAATCAGCCCCTCGATTGACAGTTGCACTCAGTGAGACTCAGATCTGGCTCAGCTAGACATAGATCAGGCATTGATGGACTCTCCTTCATCTGATTTGATGTGTCTCCTTGGGATTTGCGCCCCCCTGGGTTGGATCTCCTAGTTTTTGTATATATCCAAGCACAACAGCCTCTTCCAAGCTAGTTAGAACTGAGATTGAGGTGCTGCTGCTATTGTAATGTTGTTATTATTCATTTGAAATAAAGAGAAGCTTTGGAGGCAAGACGGTGTTGTGCCATTATGTGTGTGGATGATCATTTCCATTTTTTCTACTGAGGTAACCTGTATCTATGTTCATGATTTGCTAATTGCTTGTAGATCCATTGTTAATATTGATAATAAGCTTATTATAATCTTGATAGGAAAAATGCTTTTCAATAAGTTTATTGGCCATCTCTTTCCTTTGATGCATGTTTAGAGATCTAGATTAGGCATGTTCTATAAGCTTATATGCATGTTATTCTGAATCTCTATGTATGTACTAATATGATCTCACAAGTTTTTCAGCAAGCTTTTTTTTATTTCAGATGAGCTGTAGGTTCCTAGACAGGAGAGGATATTGATCTAGTTTGCTTCTTTACTCTCTCCAAAACCTTCCAAAGTCATAGTCCCTTGACATTCCACCTGAAAGCTCCACTATGGATCTTCAAGGCTACCAGCATTTCTCTCCTCCTCTTCCTCGCTCAAAATAAACTCTTTTACCCGGTTACTTTGTTCATAGCTTTGATATTGTTTAGATCTATCATCTTAAAAGTAAATTTAACATAGATCTATCTTCTCAAATCCCATAGTCTAGATCTTTCTCTTAAAAGGTTTCATAAGCATTCTAGATCTAGCTTTAGGGAAATCGTCCTTTTTTCATGGAATTTTAAAGAAAATTGGTAGCTTGCATGCATCAGATTTCTATTTGCTGTTATAAAATATAAATCTAGCAATAAGTGCACATCATATTGGCTGCCTAAAAGGAAAGCCAAGATCCCAAGGAAAGCTTGCTTTCCTTGGTTCCTTTTTTACCTTTTTTAACTAGTTTTTACTTAGCATTTTTTGGTTAAAAGTAAGCTGACCCAAAGGTAATTTCAGAGTGTTTTTGGGAATATTTCTGGTTTTTATCAGGCATAACAGAAAAAAAGAGGATCTACTGCTCGAAAGTGATTTTTGGGCCTCTGAATCCCCCCAAAGGTCTCCCTTTTTGACTGAAATCTTTAATTTTCGTACTTTGTAAGCTCTTGATTTCATTATATATAAGAATCAAGAGGAATCATATCAGTTTTTTAATATTGTAACCATTGGTAATAAAAATATTTTTTGAATAGGATCTTTCGAGCCCATTCCCCATCCCCCCTGGGGGGTTTTGCATCGATGTCAATTTTTTACTTTTTGTTCATATCTTTTCAAAATAGTGTAGCTCTAATCTGCAGGGTAGTATAATTTGATTCATTATCAATTTCATATTCCATATTTTATATTTCAAATTAATCTTAATACTTACCCCACGACTTCCCGATTGACCCGAAAGGGGAAAGAGATGCGTGGTAGGACTATTTAGAAAACCGGAATTGTATATCTGTGTTTTCCTTTTCATCATTTATTTCTTCAGCTATTTTAAAATTAAACCCTCCTTGATTCCCTTATTGAGATCCACTTGGATCGAAAGAGGTTCCTAGAGGGTTTTCTTTTTAACAAGAATACCCATTTTAAAATTTACTAAAATTGACAAGACTCAGGTGTGTATACTCAGCACTTGGCTGCGGTTCATCCGATCAGTCAAGATGTATCAAAAGAATTTGAGTGACTAGTATAATTAGGATTCACTCTCCCAAATTTACAAACCATCAAGTGAAAATCCAACACCTAAATCAAACCATTACGGTGGAAAAATACCCAAAGGAAGCGGGAACTTCTGAAAAGCAACCTCGGGGCACCGATCTCTATCACACCCTAACGAGTGCGTTATGAACAATAGCCCCAGAGACTCCATTCAGCCTACATATTCCTTGCGGGTAGCCGTGAAGGTTTAGCTTTGGACATACTCCAGGTACTCTCGGGTATATCTGGAGTCCACCCCTTCACCTAATTTTAATCAACTCATATTTTCACATTAACTTAAAATGTACCAAGATGCAATTGCAAAACATCACTCCAAGTACATGCAAGTATATTTATTTCTTTTTTACTCCATTTTAAGGCACTGGTTATTTTCTTGCTATGTATTTATATTGTGTCTCAGCATTGTGCTTTCGTGCGCTCATTTTTGTATCTTGTCATCTATGGTTGTTTATGGTTAAATTTCAAACTCTTAAGTAACTCATTCAGTTCAACATCACCTTACCAAGTAATTTAGCCTTAGTAACTCAATAGGGTCTATCCCCCTTGGCTTCGTTAGGAGTTGATCCTAAATGGAGGAGTCAAGAACAAGGTGACAGCCTTGACTCGAGACTTGCCCCTAAGGACACACCGAGTGGCTTGAATATTTCTGCCATGTGACCCAGGTGTGTGTAAGGAGAAAACAAGCTCCAAGTTTGGAGAGTATGGCGAGGATGAGCTAATCATCCGCCTTCTCCACTTTGCATTGCTTCAAGAGTAAGATAGTGTGCTTGAACCCAGAATTTGCATCATGCTGTTAGGAGGATTTGGGACAATAGGCCGACTTTGAGCAGGGCTTGGAATATGAGATTGAGAGGTTTGGATAAAAGGATTATTTTCTTCAACCTTTATAGTATCTTGGAGATTATGCCAAAGAGATTCAAGCAAATATGATTGAATCCTGTAAGGATTTATTTCTATTTGTTTCAAATCTTATTCTGATTTGGACCTTAATAGAGAGTAAAATGGAAGATTGTTTTTTACTCAACCATGAAACCAAGCAATTTCCTAAGAAGAATGTTGCTCCACTGTACTCTTTCTATCATCCACACTTCCTCCCCAATATGCATCAGTAAATGGTTTTAGAATAAAGTCTTTACCTTTTGGGTACCATAACCCATACTCCATAGTACCTTTCAAATATTTGAAAATCCTTTTTACTGCAGTTACATTCATTTCTTTGGGGTTTGACTGGAACCTAGCAACCAAACCTACATCTTGCATCACATCTTGTCTTGTAGTTGTCACATATAGCAAGCTTCCTGTCATGGATCTATATATGGTATGATCCACTTCCAGAGATTCGGCGTCCTTACTTAATTTGCAACATGTGATCATAGGATTACTAACAAGTTTGGAATATTCCATCTTAAATATTTTAAGCATGTATTTGATGTGCTTAGTGTGAGAGATAAAGATTCCCTTACCTATTTGACAAACTTGTAATCCCAAGAAGAATGTTAGTTCAGCCAACATTGACATTTCGAATTCCTTCTTAATTTTAGAAGCAAATTTTACACTTAGTATCCATATATTGCTTCCAAATATGAGAGTCATCTACATAAACATTTTAGGGGTAACTTTCATTTTATATTTGCTAGTACCCTTCTCAAGTATTTTAATAAAAAGAGCTTCCTCATCATCTAGGGTCTCTAATTGATTTTTGGATGAGGCTTTAAATGTTGCTTCTTTTCTTGAGGATTCATTTAGTCACGTTCTCATCTCATATGCAGTGAAGATTCCATGTAGTTCATCTACTATCACCTGGTCAATATCATCTCATTCTTCTAGGGTGGATACTTTTGAGTCATATTTCATTGGAAATGTTCTTAGTACCTTGCTTACAACTTCTCTCTCTTTTAATTTTCCTCCAAGACCTCTAATACCATTGACAACCTCGTCTACTCTTAGAAGATATTCCCCAATATTTTCTCCTTCTTTCATTTTAAGGCTCTCAAACGGCCTTTTATATGTCTGAATCTTGGATTCCTTGACTTTAGATGCTCCTTCATAGGTAATTTTTAACTTATCCCAGCCTTGTTTGCCAGTCTTGCATCGCATAAGTTTTGTAAATACAGAGTTTCTCAACCCACTTAGGATTCAATTTAGGGCTTTGGAATTACCTTCATAATGGGCTAGTTCCACACTGTCTGTAGGTGTTTGGTCATCTATTTTATATTCCTTTTCAGTAGCATCCCAAACCTTCCATCCAAGGGATATCAGATGGCACTTCATTATCACACTCCATTATGCATAATTTTCCCCTGTGAATAATGGAGGTATGTTGGTGGCTAATCCTTCTTGTTGATCCATAGTGGTTTTAAATATGATATACCTTCTAGTGGTTAAACTATGGTGAAGGAATTTGCTCTGATACCAATTGTTGTATTATCCCACAATACTGAGAGGAAGGGTGAATCAGTATTGTCTTTTCTTTTAAAATAAAACACAAAATGAATCAAATAGGTTAAGACACAAATTTTATCGTCAAAACTTCAAAGATAAAACCACCAATTCAAACTCATTAATAAGATGAATCTACAAATATACTTTATCTACTGCTACAAAAAGGATGCAACAACACCCTCGGTTTCTGTCTGGTACAACAGACAAGGATGCTCCAACACCCTAGGTTTCTAACTGCTACAACAGAAAAGGATTCTACAACACCCTGGGTTTTTGTCTGCTACAATAGACAAGGATGCTACAACACCCTTTGTAGACTTATAGCCTACCCTAGCGCCACCTTTCCACACTAAACTGATTTTTATCAGTTTGTTATTCATTACTTGGACTCTGTCAATCGCAATCACATAGATGAATTATTTTCTTCAATCATTCTATTAATAAATACCTTCATGCTTCCTATGGACGTATCTCTTCACCATTGCACCATTTTACTGATCGTGGCTCTTCATGAATCTTCCAGTCATGACCTTCCACATTCTCCATTTCTGCAACCATCCTGAGCCGTTGATTTTATATCAAGCTTCTTCCTGACCGTAGATATAAATATAGGATACGATATGTGGAATTCCTAACTATGACATTTCTCAAAATGTATTTCCACACTTAGATTTATTCCTAAACTATTCCATACCGTTGATATCCTTCAAACTCTTCGTGATCATCGATCTCCTAGACTACGGGTTGCAGAACTGTAACATTTCCCAAAATATTTTCGCAATTTTTTGCCTTCCGGACTTTAGGTTCACTCCAGTCCATCAATCTATGATCTAATGTGGTTTTTGCATTCATTCCTAACCATTGATCTCTGATCTATGGATCTTTCCTCTGTCATCGACCCTGATACTGGTTATTCCTTTGTCATTCATGAAACCCTTTGACATCAATGACAGCTATATTCTTAACAATATTCATATGCTCTATTCTATTACTTTTAATCATTCACAAAACCTTTTCATCTAAAGTTAATGGTGGATTCATCGTTGTTAGTTTCCCACATTAATGGACTGTCTCTAATGTTCCTCCATATCACTAGACAACAAGCATTTTGACTGTGAAGAGATAGCTACCTTTTCTCTGTTAAATTTCCTATGCAGTAGCACTGTAAATGTTATTTTCCTACATGACTCTTTTCCCATTGTACACTTGTTTCAACCATCAACATTATTAAATTTTGTTTCTTGCTTTATATATCTAGCCTATGATAAAAAAAATATATTGAGAGATCCCTCTCTGGAGAGAAAGAATCCAACTTTCTTTCATAAAGCTTGGTTTTGTGGTTACCTTGGGGTTATCCTTTCACAACTAGAGGTACATTCTGAGTGATAACATCTTGGCACCGTTTCCGAGGAACGAGAGGTCAAATATTCCCTAGGAGAATGACAGATCTTTTCAAGAAGACAATATTTTTGTCGGAAAACAAAAGTTCTTGCATTTGAGGTCGGTTGTGCATTTTCCCTGATGACTCCACGTTGATTTCAAGAAGATTTTCAGAAAAAAAGGAATCTTGGCTTCCAGGAGGGCACATATAAGAGGTAATCTTGATTCTGAAATATTATATAGTGTTGAAAACCTAGAAAGTTTGATTAGACGTAGTCCTGGTAAAGAAAAAATAAATACTTCTCAAGTTGTAATGTCTTTTCCTCATAATCAAGAAGAATTTCATAGTTTTCAAGATTTTGAATGGGAAACAAGTTTTGAAAGATCTCTATTAAGGTCCAAATCAAAATCAGATTTGACACAAACATAAATAAATCCTAACAGGATTCAATCATATTTGCTTAACTCTCTTTGACATAATCTCCAAGATACTGTAAAGGTTGAAGAAAATAATCCTTTTATCTAAACCTCTCAACCTCATATTCCAAGCCCTGCTCAAAGTCCTCCTATTGTCCCAAATCCTCCTAGACCCATGAAGGAATTTTTCCTCAAACCCAGAATTTGCATCTTGTTGTTAGTGCATCCTTTGGTTTGGTCTGAGCTGGTTCAGAGTGGAATTGAGGAAGAATTAGCTTGATAAACCTAGTGTGGAAAGGAAGCTCACAACCAGATCAAGAGGAGCTATATTTTCTTCTTTGCACACCCTGAATAGCACTGGAATGGAAGGCATAGCATGAGGGACTGTGTAGCAAAGAAGGGAATGCTTCCTTGTGTTGGGTGTGTAGGTGTTGGGAAATCCAAGCTAGATATTGTGTAGGTGTCCATAGCTCTGTGGTTGAGCTCACTAGCTTAGCAATTCAACCATTCCACCTCTTTAGCAGCCTAATAAACCCAAATGTAGTTTTGGATTGGTTGGATTTTGACATGTCTTTGGCTATGTGTGAGCCTGCTAGTGGTCCCTTATTCCTTGTGGGAATGATACCCAGCTTGGGGGTGGCATTGTTGCTGAGATATTGATGAGAACACTGGCCTATGGTTGGGTGGAACATTACAGCGACATATTTGGTTGCGAGACAAGCTTCTTCCAAGACAAGTATCTCTTGTGTTAATCTTTACATTTCTATTTTCTTAATGAAATATGATGAACATGTTGAATGTATTGCATGAATTTTTTTGTTTCCGTTGTAGATTGCATTATGAATTTATGTATTTTTTTTATTTCCAATGCATGTGTTATTATGTTCATGGGTCTTATATCCCCGCTTAAATGATAGCACCGGCGTCGTAGTCATGTCCTCTCGGGCGAGAGGGGACGTGACAGACTATGATGATGCCAAGATGAGGCTATTTACACAAAGTTTGTCTAGAGAGGAAAAAGATGGTTCAAATATTTTCCTACAAGATCCATACTCACGTTTGAAGCTTTCCAAACTATGTATTTAGATAGGTGGGAAGATAAGAAAAATTGCTTACAAGTTATTTCTCAATAAAACAATATAAAAGGGGAAATTTTGAGTTAATTAATGATTTTTCCAGCATGTTTATGAGGGTGTATAATTCCATACTAGCAAATATTAAACCCTTAGTAGGTGTTAGCAAAATACAATATGCAAATGCTTTTGAGAGTGATTTTTCCTTATTACTAAGATAAATAAAATCTGCAAATCTTCTTGCAATGTTCAAGAATTCTTTGGAGGTAGAAGCGAATCTGATGGACTCTAGAAAAATGAAACAGAGAGTAGAACTGGATAGAAGGGAAACTAGAGAATAAAATCAGCCCTCTACTTCTACTGCTTCTTCTTCAAATGATGCAAAGTGAAATGATGATGAAAACTATGGAGATATTGATGGATAGGTTGGCTTTAGATAACAAACCACCTAATAGAGAGCATCCTGAACCTCAAGTTAGAAACCCAAATTTCAGAAGACCACCCCCTCCTCTTCCTCAAATCAGGTAGAGAGACCCAAGAAATCTTATAAACCCTGGAGATCAGGAGATAAGGCTTCCATTCCCTGAAAATTATGTTGATGAGGAGGAATAAAACGATCCAATGGATAATCAAATTCACCACTTTGATGATTTGGATTCTGAAATATACCTCACTGAAGAAGATCACAATTTGTTTGCTCAAGAAGATGACACTAATATTTCTAAGGTGGATTCAGAACAATATCAGAGAGGTTATCAAAATGTCATTTATGATTTTCAAAAGAAGCTGAAACTGAGAAGTAGAGATGTGATTATCAATAAAGGAAGGTCTAATACAAATCATCCTTCCAGTATTCAACCAAACACAAAAAAACAACTAGAAAAAACAAAAGAAAATGATGTACAGAAAGTTTCAAGCAATGAAGGAGAAATATCAAAATAAGTCAGGGAACCCATACCAACTGATGTAGATAGAGTAGTTTCCTCTTTCAATTTGCAAAATGAGCTTTCAAAAATAAAAATTTATATCCCACTCAATGAGTTGTTGAGAAATAATGAGTACTAAGAAAAAATAACTAGGATGGTGAAGAATGAAGGTGAATTTCAATCAGATACCCTAGAACTAATAGATGATACGCCCACTATAGTCCTTGGCCCCATAGTTGAAGATACAAATGAGGAAGATGTACCTCCTTTCTATGTAAGCGTGAATGTTCATGATATGATTTTGCACAATGTTATTCTTGATTCTAGTGCATCTCATAACTTAATGCCAAGGGTAGTAGTGGAAATTTTAGGATTGGAGATTACCAGGACTTATAAAGACCTATATTACTTTTATTCTAGAAAGGTAAGGTATCTGGGGCTGATTAAAGACATGGTGGTGACTCTTGCTCAAATTCCATATAAAAGTATTGTTATGTGGTAGTAGTTGATATCCCTCCCAAATTTGGTATACTATTGTCAAGGTCATGGGCTACAAAATTGAAAGGAACATTACAAATGGACATGTTATTTACAATCATTCCTTTGTTTGGAGGCAATAGGAGATTGTATAGAGAAAAGAGGCTAGTCTATGTGGTTACTAGCCAGGATAAACTTGATCACCATCCCATATATGTTGTAGATATTGATTTGGGGTCTTCCATATTCTTCAATGGCTCACCTGCTAATCCTAAAATACCTATAGTGGTGGAATTAAAGGAAAATAAAGAGTTTTCCAAAAGACAGGAGGCATTAGAAAAAAAATAGAATGATGAAGGGCTCTAGACAATGTATTTTGATGGTTCAGTCAATAAAGAAGGAGCTGGTGTTGGTGTGTGGATAATTTCTCCAAATAGGGATTTTAATGTGTATTCTTTTAAGTTAACTTTTGAATGTACAAATAATGTATCAGAGTATGAAGATTTACTATTGGGGTTGAATGCTTTGAAATATTTGAATGCCAAAAGAATAGATGTTATAGAACAGAGTACAGGGTATGGAGGTATGGAGGTATGGAGGTATGGATTCATACCTCCAAATCACGAGATGGATTCCCATCAATCCTAATTGTTTCTAAGGAATAACATCCAAAATGTGGGATGGATTAATACCTCCAAATCATGGACTTGATTCATATATGTCCTATTTTCTTGAGTGCTCAAGTATTATTAGCTATCCAACTTTGTGTTATTGGAGAAACATCAAAGAGGTATTCAATTAAAAATGTAGTAGTTCATGCATGTTAATGTGCTAGCACAAACACTAGAACTTGTTTTCCTTCCTTTGCATGTTGAGTTATTGACGTGTGCCTTAGATTCATCATTGCTTGCATTCAAGCCTCAAATTTGCATTCATAATTTTAATTCCAATTCTTATATGCAAGGAATCCATCTTAATATTGTATTGTAATTGACATGAACATAAGTGAAAATATAAATCCTTATTTTCATACCCTATGTGTTATCATTACCATGAAATGGTATCATAACAGTTTCACCATCTGTGTATAGTTATAACTATTTCATGCTTCAAACTTAATAATGGATGTTTCCCCCTCTATCGTAAAGATAAACAACAAACTATATATAACCTTAGAAAAGCTACCTAAATGATGTTAATTCCCATGATTGCAAGAATAAATGTAGAGGAAGTGGAGGAAATTCATTGCATCTTGTGAATGGCCTGAATCCAAGGTATGCACATAATCATATGGTGTTATTGGAAAGTAAGAGGAGTTTTTTTTATGTTCATTTGGGTTCAAACATCAATGATGTTTGTTTTGATAGGAAGGTAGGGAAGTCCATCCACAAAAGGGTTTCAATTTTGCATTTTTATGGATTTTCATTTATTAATAATATAGAAAACATGATATCTTTTTGGATATAGTTGTATTTACATTATATAAAATTAGTAGATTAGCAGGTTGTGGTGTGAAACATTTTCAATTTGCATATTTTATAAGCATTTCATTGACTATTGAACTATCAGTCTTTTACATTCTTTATTACATTGATACATTGACTCAGTTTCCTCTTATGCATTTTTCCTTCCTCGTTACTATTATGTTGAGTCTTCCACTATCCAATGCTCCAAATTGATCAATCACATACGCAATCCCGATGGGAACATTATTAGCATTATAATACTTGTTTAAGATGTGTTAAGGCTCTTGTTTGTAACAACTTGATAATATGATATAAAGGGGGTGTTAAAAATGGGTTGATAAAAATGGATACCTACAATATCCTATGAAAATAGGGGTTTTCTTAATTTGCAATGTGTATTGGGAGGGGGGGTTCAACAATACAATTTTTGGAGGGATTTTTCAATATTAGTGAAATTAGGGATATTATTTAATATCCTGTGAATTGTCATGTGTTGGGGCGCGCACCTTAACAGTCCCTAATTTTGGTAACTCTGCGGTTTTTGTGGGAGTTTGTAAGCGGAGTTACGACTCAAAATAGTATTAGGGGTGTCAGGGTTGAGTCAAAGTCCTCTTTTTGTAATAAACCCATGGTTTAAGTCCAGGGTTTAGGGTTTGGGGTGCCCATGGTTTAAGCCCATGGTTTTGTAATAAGTGCACTATAAATAAGCACTCTTGTAAAGAAGTCAGTTTAGGCTTTTGATGTAAGATGAATTGATGCGAAGCTAAGGCTATTTTGTAAGAGAAGGTTAAGTCCCAGCTGTGTGCGTGGATGACCTCTGTAGCTGTGTGCGCAGAGGGTTTTGGGTGAACAAGGAAATCTGTAGCTATGTGCGCAGAGGCCTGCAGCAGTGTGCGCGGCTTTGAGGATTTGAAGGGATCTGCAGCTGAGTGCACAGATCAGAACTGTGGTTTTTGTAAAGAGTTGAATAAAACACAATTTTGTGGGCGTAACCCCTAAACTAGGGGTGAACCACGTTATATCGTGTGTTGTGGTTTTTGTTGTGTTCTTTATGCATTGATAAATATATATCTGATAAGTAAGATCACTGCTAAATAATAACTTCGTTGGAATTCCCAGTAAAGGGTTAAGCAAGGCACTGTTTGTTTATCTAACCGCGAAGCTAAATAAGTAACTATTAAAGCTCTGCATTTTATGATTGTAATTGTTAGAAGCTAAGGTACAATAATATCCCTCTTCTGCTTGCAGAAACCTGATTTTGCGGCACCCCATAGCTATTTCGGGTGAGACTGCAACCTGTTCGCAGGTTGTTGCCGAAAGGGCCAACGCTGTGGGTCTTTTGTTGGTGCGAAGTTAACGATATAAATCCCAGGTCTGCCCTATAGCCCAAAAAATTGGTTTCGTTGCCGGTTGAAATCAGTATCTGCTCAAGAGGGGTTTACGTCGTACCTCAAGGGCTATGTTCTGGAGACCCTCTGTGAAGGAAATCGGTGATTGGCTTGATGAGACTTATCTGAAATTCACTGAGCAAGAGAACAAAGATCCACATCGTAGTGCAAACGAATTTTTACAAAGGTATGCTTTTTGTGATGTTTATGAAATTTTCTTTGGTAGTATCCACATAGAGTTGCACCAGTGGTTATCCAAGTTAACAGAGAGAAAGATGAACTTCCAAGAACGTCAATTTCCTCATTGGACCCCACAAGAATTAATATACTGAAAAGGGTGAACAACGAGATATCCCACACTGTTGATTTCTAGACAACGCGAACCCTTGAAGCATTTGTGACAGAGTTCGCCATCGACACGAGTACTTCCTTTAGTGCAACCGAGCGGCAGTTTTTCAAAGGACCAAGGGGTAAGTTGTTGAATTCATTTAGTTTGAGAATTAAAATTCTATTAGCTGAAAAAGGTATATTGCTCATTGATTCAGACTGTTAGATTTAGTATTACTAACCTATGTTTGCAAGTGAAAATACCTTCGATGAGCAAAGTGGTTTGCTACAAAGTGGCAAAAGGTACAAGAGAGATTTTTCATCCTATTCCCAGGGTCAGTATACCGAGTATTCCCCTGTAAATCCCATAGATTCAGAACCCGAAGAAACCCCTTCTGTTGGAAACCCTCCGGTAACCCCGCAGCGTAGATTTGTTATCCCTGAGAACCCGTCGCAGTTTGAAAGTAACCCTAGCTCGATTATTCCTGTCGCAGGTCAGTCTACCCCAGTAATTTCCCCCCCGCCTACTTACAGTCCCCCTCCAACCCCCCCTAGATCCACTATGGCCCACATGCATGATGATATTAAGCTCCATGTTTTCAAAGGAACTAGATCAGAGGATCCATAACAGTTCTGGTTTTTATGTGAAGCAGTGTGGACTGCTAAGAACATTACGGATCAAGATACAAAAAGAGCGCAGATGGTTACTTCTTTCAGAGACCGCGCTCTGACCTGGTTCATGAAGTTTTCTAGCACTCAGAACCATGTCTTGGCTGATATAAAAGTAGCAATGATAAAGGAATTTAAGAAGCCAAAGTCAGAGTCGCGGTGTATCACTGAATTGAAAGAGATTCAGCAGAGGCACGGTGAATCAGTGTGGGAATTTGATCAGAGGTTCAAAGTTTTGCTAGACCAAGTCAGTTTCACCATTGGACCTACGAAGCACAAGGAATGGTTCATTGCAGCGTTGCTAGCGCATATCAAAACTCCTCTCATGCAACAGAAGGTTGCTGACCAGCAGGAGGCCCTGGAAATCACGATGAATCTTGAAACCGCTCTTGTTGAAGATAAGTCTGGTATTGCTCAAATCCAAGCGCAGTTGACAGCGATGGCTCTAGAGCTTCACGATATGAAGAAAGGAAAAACCGGTCGCGAATAGGTTTGGTGTACACAATGTCGGACAGAAGGTCATGCCAAGGAATAGTGTCCTGTGGTAAGAAATTACCTGCATACTAGTGCGCCAAACCCGTTTAACCCGCAAGTCCTATATTGTGATCTCTGCAGAACAGCAGGTCAGCATTGACCTGAAGACTGCTATCTGCTACAGAGGTATGGGCAACTACCTAAGAACCCCTATTGTAAATTCTGTAAGTCCATAAGACATAATGAAGATGAGTGTCGCAGTTATGACCTCATGAGAGAACGCACCTACGCCACCTATCGAGTACAAAATGAGGGACAGAGCAATGATGGCTATGGTTACCGCTGTGGTGCATTAGGTAGAGGTGCTTTTGGAGGTCGTGGGCGAGGTGGTATGGCCGAAAGAGGAAGAGGCCAGGTTGTGTGTTACAACTATAACCAGGCCGGGAATCTAGCGAGAGACTGTCGGAACCCAACTATGACATGTTGGTATTGCCGAGCGGTAGATCATGTGATCGAGCAGTGCCCGCAGTTGATAGCAAATATTCAGGAAAGAAATAGTGCCCCTACTCAGAATATTCAGATGATTTCCAATGAGCAAAGACCCGCCCCAGCCATTAATGTTGTTACCAGGAGTGGAGCTACGACGGAAGTGCAGAACAATGAGAAACATCCTGCTGAAGCTTGGGTTCGGAAGGCCCCAGAAAAATTTCCAGCATTTGATATCGAAAGAGAAAAAGAGACATTCATGGAAGCCAAGAGATATTTTGCTACTCCTAGCACATCAGTAGCACCTGCGCAACAACGTCAACAGCAGTCACAGCCACAAGAAGCTTCGACAGACAAAGTAAGTACACTGCCCTCCTTTTTACAGAGTTGTCTGAAGATCTTAAGAAATCATAATGCTTTAAGTGAGTTGCAGAAAGTTATTACTTCCTGCGAACCTCAGCAAAGTTCTGGTCAAGCAAAAGCTGTTAATAGAGTCCAGAGAACTGGCAGGGAAATGAGATTGAATGCTCAGATAGGAGAGTATGGTATGACTGATGTTATCTTGGACCTAGGATCAGAGGTAAATGTCTTAACTAAGCAAACCTAGGAACAAATGGGAAAACCTACCCTTGATTGGTCCCCTATACAGTTGAGATTAGCCAATCAGCATAAGATTGTGCCCCTAGGAAGACTCCCTAGTGTATCAATAGATATTGACGGAGTCAGTACCTCAGCAGACTTTGAGGTAATTGAAATCATTGATGACAGCAACCCCTATCCAGCACTACTAGGCATTGAATGGGCAATAGATAATGATGCAGTAATCAACCTGAAGAAGAGACAGATGACTTTCGAAGGGAAAGAACTGAGAGTCATAGTCCCATTGGATCCTTCTCAAGGAGAGAGATACACAGAGCCAGTAAGAGATGAAGACCAGGATGTTTTGGACCATACTTATAATATCACAGCAAAGGAAGAATATTATGTTGATCCTACTACCGAAGGTATCATGGATTGGTAGTGTGACAGCTCCTGCATGACGAATTCAGATGATGGGTTAGAAAACTGAAAGAATAGACTTTATGAGCTGCATGGAGATAGATGTGCCAGAATTACCAAGTCTCTCAGATGGCTTGGCTCACAGACAATAACCTTACCTATTCTTGATGGTTCGACGGACCTAGAACAGTTTATTGTGCAATTCTCAGAACAGGTACCAGACTCACAGAAAATGGAGACTCTGGATTCAGTATTTAGAACCACAGCAGCCAGATGGTGGAATGGCCATAAGAAGAACATTCCTAGTTGGAAAGCTTGTCAGAAGTTCCTTCACCTGAGATTTATGGATCAGCCCCAGCAAGTGCAAAGCAGGTTTGATGGAAAGACTAGCCCTCAGAAACATTTGTCGCAATGCTACGAGGCATGGAAGCATGTACCTTAGGTAGAATGGGTACATCGGTTTGTGCATACTCTGGAACCGATAGAAAAGAACTGGTATGCGGAGGCTGAGCTTCGCTAGGATACTGTAAGTTGGGATTGTCTTGTTGATAGTTTTGTGCTTACCTTTTCTACTAATGAAGTTTGTCCAGCTTTAGATGCAGCTATTAGGTTGGTCCATACTAAGGTATTTGATGATCAAGAAGTAGTAAAATACCAGCGTAATTGGAAAGCACAAGAAGCTCATGCAGTCGAATATTATAACCTCGTAATTGACGAGGATGATGATCCGTGCAATACCAATATTCCTGAGTTAGAAGGACACTGTGACGTACACGGATCAGCAGTCGAAGCCCCTGAAGTGACTCAGCCATTGAAGACGTGGACAGTCAACATTGGATCAGAAGACCAACCTAAGTATGCTACCAGTGGAGATTATTGGGGTGAAGACACAGTAAGCAAAGCGACCCAACTTCTCCAGAAGTATCAGGACTTATGTCTGATGAAGTTCCTTGAAATAAAAGGAATCATTGAAGCTATGGATGACATTTTGTTGTGGGTAGAAGCTCGACTCCATGTCGCAGACGGTGTCCAGAGGTGTTGAATGTCCTTATTAGGGCGCAGCTACAGCTACTGCTTGTGCCAAAGAAGGAAAGGTCTGTCGGAACATAAAAAATGATCGTTAGAAGAAATCAAATTTGGCGGCGCCGGTACCGTCTCTGTATTAACTGCCTGTATTAATGCGATCTTGGAAAATATGCCGCCATTTGGACAAGATCTCTGTCAGATTGGGTGCCATCAATGCACAATTATGACAGATTTCGTGGATAGATTCTATAAGAAGACACCCACGACGTTTGCATTCTACAATTTCTTGAGTTTTACACTTGCATCCATGTCAGCTGATAGCGAGATTCAGAAGTTAGTGAGAGAATTTGAACAGGAGGGTCTGCCGCACCTTTTCATCCACCCACCTACGTCTGCAACCCGCGAAGAGACTCCCCTAGCATTGACCCAGCCAATGCAGACACACTCTACCAGAAAAAAAATTTAAACCTGAAGTTCATTCGAAGCAGAACGAAGACAGACACTAGCAATCAGGGAAAACACCAGAGGATCCTGAGATGAATCTGTCCAGCTCAGCAGAGGTCCCGTTTAAAGAAGATGAGAACATTGCACCGCAGCGTCCACCATATCTTTCACCAGTTTGACTAGGATTCCAACTCCCTCGACGGACGAAGAAGTTCACATTATGCACCCCTTCGCTGCCACCGGGTGTGCAGCTGGTCAGGACAATGACAGGGAAAATAGACCGGCTCAAGTACGCCAACCACGATACAAATGATCATGGGAAATTTCCACAGTTCACACCTGGGACATACTTACACTCTGTCCGCTATCAGGAGACTAGCGCGACATTACTAGAAGTAAAACAGTGGGCTGCTGGCTTGGACAAAGCTGGTTTGTTGAAGATGCTCGATGTGCCCCACTTCAGATGCAGCACACAGGTAACCGTGGTGGTCAAACAATTATTGGCATTGGCACATGATGGGTACCTATGGATCAGAAACCAGAAAATCACTATCAATAAAGAACTCATTCACCAGATTACAGGCCTGCCGAAGGAAGGACCTGACCCTAGCATTGAGTTTTTGGGAAAGCATGAAGATATGAAGCTAGCACATAGCATGAAGGAACACTTCGGGCTAACAAAAGGGAAGCGAGGGTATCAAACCTCGGCCTTTCAGCATCACAACATTCACTTTGCAGCTAAACTCTTAGCCTGTAAATTGATGAGGAAGTGCAGACCATATGAAGTGCCTGCCCCGATTGTAAGTATTGTTGCGAACTGTGTGGAAGGCTACATTTACAACTGGGCAGCATACATCGCTAAGGAATTTCTTGAAGATGCCCGCGACGTGCAGGAAAAAGGTAGACCCTTTCACTATTCATGGCTGATCATACTTATTGCCTTGATCGGGTGGAAAGAGCCCACTGAGGCGCAGTTTATTGATGTACCTCCAAGCATGTCAGGTGCAGCGAGGTACGCATCACTCTGGGTGTCGCAGGACAAAGCATCCTAGCAGATGGTGAACATTGTGTTCGCCTTTTATGCCATGATTATCTCATATGAGATTGTCAAGACCCCGTGGCTCAGTAATGAGCTATTCTCTCAATATGAGGGAGTGGCCAATTTCAGGGCTGACATGCACAATGTCTTTATCCAGGCTCGCGCAGATCAGAAGAAGGCATGCTGGAAGTTGCCATATGTGGTGACCAAAGACGACATCCTCGTGGTAATTCAACAGTGGCCGGCTGAATGGCTGAAGGACGAAGGAACAAAGCCCAAAATCCCAATCCCTCCGATCACCAATGTGGACACTGGCCCTAGTCAGATGCAGCAGCAAGATCTCCCAGAGGACGGCGAAGAGCAAACTGAGTCGCAGCAGAGTGAAACTGACCAGGGTGGAGATGGCGGAGATGAAGGAGAAGAAGAGGAGGAATCGGTCAAAACTATCTCAGACCCTAATCGGCCAGTTAAGCGCAAGTCACCAGAGGCCGAAGAAGTGACCAAACTTCAGTCCTGCAAGAAAACGAAAGCGTCGAAAGACAAGAACATCGACGAAGAGCCTACCCTGACAAGTGAATAGCTTAATCAGGCTTTGTCGAAATCCATAGAAATTCTCACTAAAAAATGGTCAGAATTTGCAGCAACACATCTGCATGCCATCACCAGTGTAGCGAAGCACATTTCAGAGTTGAAGGACTTAGTAGAAAAATCATTGCCTGACGCTTCAGCAAGCAGTGCCCCAGTAAGCGCGTAGCCAGACCTAAGGCAATGGCCAGCCAGAGATAACAAAGGCCAAGTGTCGAGTGCAGCCCTCATATTAACAGATGCAGCATCTCATTCGGAGATGAGTATGAAGGTTGGAATCGATTACACTAAGATGTCCGTGACGGAGCTACACCTCTGTCAGTTAGCGATTATGAAGGAAATCCAGGCACGAGACCACTATTCGCAAACGCAGTTGGAAAATGCCATAATTCAGCAGCAGGGCTTCGCAACGTAGCTGGAGGCAGCGGAGCAGAGAAAGAGGGATGCAGAACGAAAGCGAATTACACTAGTATGAGTCTTGGATGAGGCATGTCGAAGTCTTCCTGACTTTGACGTACAGCTGGTGGAAGAACCAGAACAAAGATTAGTCAGGCTGAAAGACTACGCACGGCAGTCTCGCAATGAAGTAGAGAATCTCAAAGCAGAACATGAGGCTCAAATTTTGGAGCTTCAACTCCGCATCACCCCGGAGAGCCCACCAGAGGTCAGGGAGCAACGCCGAGCAGACATTCAGGCCTCCGCAGCAAAAATCTCGGATACTGTGAGCAGCGCAGCAAAGCTGCTAGAAGACACTGTTGAATCCTGGACCACCCTGCAGGAACATCCAGAAGTTGGACAGCTGCAAGAAACCATTAGACAGCGATAGACAGAGTTGGATACAGTAAAATCCGAAATTAAGACTCTGTCGCTGATGGAGAAAATTCTCAAGGTAAAGCGAAGCAATGAACTCCAGCAGGAAATTGAGTCATGTAGAGCAAAGGAAACAGAAGTGGAAAATTCTATGCATCCACTTATCAGCGAAGCTTTTGAGTTGAGTACTGCAGTGGACACCCAACTCAAAGTTTTGAAGGAATATGATGCATTTGTGCAGAACAAGACCAGTGAAGCATCAACCGCAGTATTGCAAGAGTTGGTTGAAAAGGAGCAAGCAGCCGACAAAATCATGCGTGGTCTCAACAAGCAGTTCGCTATCTTCACTGACAAAGTTCGCCTACCAGAAGAGCAGCAGAGTGTCCCGGGACAGACCACTAGTGAGTCTTAGGGGCCTGTTGGGGCACGCACCTTAACGGTCCCTAATTTTGGTAACTACGCAGTTTTTGTGCGAGTTTGTAAGTAGAGTTACGACTCAAAATAGTCTTAGGGGTGTCGGGGTTGAGTCAAAGTCCTCTTTTTGTAATAAACCCATGGTTTAAGTCCAAGGTTTAGGGTTCGGGGTGCCCATGGTTTTGTAATAAGTGCACTATAAATAAGCACTCTTGTAAAGAAGTCAGTTTAGGCTTTTGATGTAAGATGAATTGATGCGAAGCTAAGGCTATTTTGTAAGAGAAGGTTAAGTCCCAGCTGTGTGCGTGGACGAACTTTGCAACTGTGTGCGCAGAGGGTTTTGGGTGAACAAGGAAATCTGCAGATGTGTGCGTAGAGGCCTGCAACAGTGTGCGTGGCTTTGAGGATTTGAAGGGATCTGCAGCTGAGTGCGCAGATCAGAACTATGGTTTTGGTAAAGAGTTGAATAAAACATAGTTCTATGGATGTAACCCCTAAACTGGGGGTGAACCATGTTATATCGTGTGTTGTGGTTTTTGTTGTGTTGTTGTTGTGTTCTTTATGCATTGATAAATATATATCTGATAAGTAAGATCACTGCTAAATAATAACTTCGCTGGAATTCCCAGTAAAGGGTTAAGCAAGGCACTGTTTGTTTATCTAACCGCGAAGCTAAATAAGTAACTATTAAAGCTATGCATTTTATGATTGTAATTGTTAGAAGCTAAGGTACAGTAATATCCCTCTTTTGCTTGCAGAAACCTGATTTTGCGGCACCCCATAGCTGTATTGGGTGAGACTGCAACATGTTCACAGGTTGTTGCTGAAAGGGCCAATGATGTGGGTCTTTTGTTGGTGCGAAGTTAACGGTATAAAGCCTGGGTCTGCCCTATAGCCCAACATCATGTTATGTAAGGAGTTCAACAAGTGAACCCCTTATGGATCAACATCAGATCAACGATCTGAGAGGATTCCATAGTTGGAAAATGTAAGGAGGATAATCCAGAGCTTGGATTCTGAAATCCCAATAAGCCCACTTTGGTTATTGAAGCCCCACCGTTGATCTGATCGGATCCTGATCCAACGGTCGGCAATGAATCCTCTGAATAAAGGGGCATGCTAGCTAACAATAAGGTTGGACTGTGGAAAGGATATTGTGGAAGTCCATTTCAGGGAAAGTGGGAAGGCACATATGCAACTCGCAACCCGCAATTGCGAAAAGGCTATTGTGGAAAGGTTGTTGTGGAAATGTTGTTGTGGAAAGGAAACTACGGAAGGAGTCAAGTTGCGCAATAGAGTTTGCGGAACAAAAATTGCGGTATAGAGTTGCAAAAGGAGAAATATTTAGCTGAGTTGCCAAATTTAGAGGGTTTTCTATATGTAGAGCAAATTATTCCTAGGAAAGAACTTTGGATATGGAGATTTGAGGTTCCCACCTGCATCAAAGAGCCTTATAGTCAGTATAGGAGTTGTTACCAAGCCACTTCTAGAGAGCATTTTCCAAATTAGTGCCATTCCAGTCGAAATGTATACCCATCACCTGAGAAGCAAAGGACCACATCATCTTGATATAGGCACAATTAAAAAAAAGATGGGTGATAGACTCGTCGTTATCTCTACATAAAGAACATCTACCATGCATAATATAAAAAGAATTAACCAAGAGATACCACACCGACACTGTTTTTGAGAGGGATAACCACAAGAACATGATGTTTTTAAGGGACATTTTAGAGACCATAACATAGCATTCAGCCAAGGAGACTCAAGAGGATCCTCCTCCTCTCGAATCACTGTGTATCCCAAGCTAGGAGTTTAAGTCCCTCCTTCAATATTCTTACTCCATGTAAGTTTATCAGGTCTATCTACCAGCCTGACATGGAAATCCTGTAGAGACTTGATGTATTGATCCCATATGATTTTATCTGCTTCAGTGAACCCCAAGTATTCTTCCTGAAGCCAACCCTACCTCATAGGAGATATCTTTTGATCATCCCTAATCTAATGCAGAAAATGAAATCCCTACTCCTGCAATGAGATAATCAAATGTTCTTGCAGTCTATAAGCTCCTTGACTTCCCACTTAAGGGTCAATCCCCAGCCTGAGGCATTTACGATTCCAAGCCCTCCATACTAATCAGTCACTAATGATTTCAAAATCCATTAAAATAGGCTTCCACATAGTTGAGACATTCCCGAGGAACTTGTTCTTGTCCCTGAGCCATTCTTCTATGGTAAGGGAAAAAATATATTTTTGATAAACAACCTTTAACCACAAACCACAAACCATTTCCCTTTAAAATCCTCCAAACACGCTTTTCAACAAGTGCCTTAACAAAATAAAGAGGGTGTTTTAGCCCCCACCCACCAAGCTTCTTAGGAAAATAAATCTTCTACCAAACTACCTATGGAAAGCCTATCCTTCTGAGTGCCCATTGCAGATAAAATTAAAACATAGCTTCCTAATGCAATTAGGCGTACCTGTAGGGACAAAGGCTATAGTGAACCAAAAAAACGGAATGGCTTCCAAGTCTGATTTTATCAAGATGGGCCTCACATCCCTAGAAATCCACCTATTACACCATAATTGTAAGTGGTTCTCTACTTTGCCAATGAGCAATCCTCATTCCTATTTTTTGTAATCATTAAGCTTAAGGACATACCCAATTATTTTATCCCCATCTATATGTCAACCACTATAAAATTGAACTAAATACTTGTCTTAAAAAACCAAATATTCTTCCAAATTCATTAAAAAAAAAATATAGAAGATTTTTCAACATTTATTAGCATACCTGAAGCATTTGAAAAGAGATCCAAGATTTGCTTAATTTTAGAGATATCCCTCTTCGAATCACCAATGAATAAGATGATATCATCTAAAAAGTAAACGAGTAATTATAATATTTCCCATAGAGAAAGCTCATTCAATGAACCATTAATCTCATCTAAAAAAGTAAATGGGTAGTTCTAGTATTTCCCATAGAAAAAAGCTAATTCAATGAACCATTAATCTTAGCATGATGAATTGCCATGCTCATATTTATATTATTAATAAATTTACATATCAACTATAAATGTGTATCAATATTGATTTGATATGATTTGCATTTTTTTCTATTTTAAAGATCAAATTGAGTCCAAGCCATTTGACCATTGAAAGCGATGATAAATGGGAAGGACCATGAGTATAATATCTATAAAAACCATGTGTATACGTTATCAAAGGTTTGGGCTTCATGTTCTACTATATATATAAATATTAAAGACACCTAATAAATAAATCCGTGAGCATGGTATTTCTAGGTCAAGTATTCTAAGTTTATTATGGAAACCAGCCATGTTCAGTGTCCACATGGTAACATGCGATGACAATTTTTTTTGTTTGCATACAAATATTCTCTTAATAAATTATTATTACAAATAGAAACATTAAATATCTACATTAGTTATATAAAAGTAGCATCACGAGATAGTATGATACTATAAAAGGATTATGATTTTATATAATATTAGAATAATCCCATATTTTAATTAGAATTGTAATGTGCCCATTTTATATTCATGAAATAACTTAACCCGTGCAACATATATATATGATATAGGCTAAACTAGGGAAAATAAAGTCAAACTGGACCTTTGACATTTATATAGCTATATTCAATAATAAGCGTAAATATTGTAAATGAGATTGGTTAAGAATCCATTGGAAAATCCTCTAAATAGCAAATATTGTAAATAGAACATTATAGCCAATGGCTAGCACACTTTTGAGACAACCAAATTTTAAGAAATCCAAAATATAACATATTGGAGGAGGCACAAAGTATAAAAAGTGGCTAGATTCTCGAATCAATCTATTTCCACTAGTTTTGGGGTCCACTAGTTACATGGCACAAATCAAGTGTTATGCAGAACTGAACTGTATTGATTGATTCTCTATAGTTTATAGGAAAATTTTACTTATTTATGATAAATTTAAAAAGATAAGGTAGACAACTAAAGACAAGGTGTGCATTTTATTCAACTTTATGTTTAAGTATTTATTAATGTATATTTCTCTATGTTGTAAATAGATAATAGTAATAACATTCCTAACTAGTTAGGACGAACCAATATGAATATCTTAATCACAAGGTTAAGATGTTGAAAAATCTTCAAACCTATATTAAGATAGCATAACTCTTTAAACCAAGGAGATGTTAACTTTGATTAGTTTTCAATATCATGACTTTGCCATATAAATAATAATATTAACCGTGTTCTTTCGTATTTATAATGAATTTTCATTGATTGATTAGTTTTGTACTTATTGCTTTAAATAACATCACTTCTTCCATTGTATCATTGCCTCCTTTCTTGATAGAGACCTCTCTTATATATATTCTATTTAGGTTAAATTTGAGGTTGTATTATAGTTTTAAAATCTAGGCTCATTAGATTTTTTATGAGCCAAGGTCAATCTATCTTCAAACTAAATATTATAAATAGTTTGATAGTTGATTCTCTCTCTTCCCTCTATGGATTAACCACTAAGAATGTTGTTGATGTAGCATATATGCTACCAAATGGATTTTCTTAGTTCTTTATTCCATGAACCACTAAACCAAGCTAAAACTCTAAAATCTTTTAGAGTGTTTATCATAGTGTATAAGAAAATTTTGTTTTGAAAACAATGGTTAATTATTGCCAATGTCATGATGAAAAAATGAATGATTGAAATCTTACTACATATGTTATTATCATATTATTATCATGATTTGTGAGTCAAAATATCCCCATGAAACTCAAATTGGATTTAAATTTAAAACTAAACAATGTCCTCAAAAAGCCTATTATGGCCTAGATTATTTCCTTAGAGTTGAATAGAATAAGAAATATACGAAAAATGCACAAAACATTCACACACTGCATAGATACAATGCTTTAAGGAGAACCCTCATGGGAAGAAGCTCTAATGTATTCTTTGGTCTAAAATAAGCCAGCTAGTAAATGTTTAAAAATGCAATCTTGCATCGCCTCTGATATTCCACATCCATAGGGATTCATAACAAATCTCGTACAATTCATATATTCTAGAGAAATTTCTTGGCTATCAACTATTTATCATTTAAGAATATGTCCTGCCTATTGTGGTTTCTAACTCTTAGGGAAAGAAACACCACGTCTAACAATTATAGCTTCATAAGAAAATGATACCTTTTTACAAGCTTCTTCTTCTACAACAAAATTTCCAGTCCAGTGTGATCCTTCAGTCAACTTCCACAATTTAATTGTGCAATCTCCAACCTAGATTATGGCTTCTTTGGTTTGTTCCTTCACTATAAAACAAAAGTTTATTGGTCTAGCTTACAGCATCTTCTCAAGTTCTACCTACTAACCGCGTAATGATCCTAGAGCATTCTATTTGGTTAACCCTCGATCTCTAGAATTCCCCCTTCTTATGGACCTTCTCCAATGAGTTTGTTATAACCATTCCTCTTATCTACTTTATAAATAAATAATCAATTCTCCTTTGATAAGTCAGTCAACAACAATTTCCTAATGACAAGTCATTTGTTAGATAATTATTGTACACATGGCATAGAAGTGTTGCTTCAAATATAGTCATCTCCCATCAATTTAGTCACTCTACATAGGTTTTAATATGCATAGTCAAAGAAAACCATTAGACTCTATTACTTCCATGGTAATTGTAAATTTTGTGATAGTCAACCAACAATCCCAATTGACTCAATCCCTAGTCTTTTTACTACTCATACACCATAAATCATAAACAAAATGCTCTATAAACAAAACTAAAACCTACCATAATTCTCTCAACATGCTCCATCAACATGAATCCATTGCTTTCATTTGTTTCTCATCTTTGTGCTCTTTTAATCAACTCTTCTCGATCAAATACTTTTGTTGATTCTACCTTAAGCTAGTTCTTTGCTCAATCAAGTTTTCTCAATCAACGTAATATTTAGTCAAACTTTGATATAGTTGACTATTCAATTCCTGCCAAAGTTGTATGTCTTTTCTCAACTTGCTCAGGTCTAAACCATTAGGGCCCCTTAGGGGTTCCAACCAAGGAGCATGGAGATCCCAAAACACATGGTCACCCCCCCAAAGATAATTTCTCCAGTCGGAGAACGCATAAGGTATTTACCTAGACCAGTAGGTCCTTAGGAAGGCCCCACATTATTAGACAATACCTCACACTTAGACAATGCTTATTTTCCCTATTCAATTTCCTTCAATATCAGGAGCCATTTTTAGATCATACCTTCTTTATTTAGGCGTTTTGAGTCCCACAAAAACTTTAAATTTTTTTGTAGCTTAGCTCTAAACAATACTCCTATCAGATCAAATTGATAAGACTCTTCTCTCCCCTTTGTTAAGTTAATTTGGTTGATCAAAGGCTTGTTGAGCATTTGAAAATTTCATTGGGTTCATTTCCAAAGCTCGACTCTCATGATTTTGTTTTCTTTATGAGTGTTCTTAATTGTTTATATGCCTTGGTTGTTGAGTCTATCATTTTTACAATTTTTCACATGTTCATATCTTTTTGGTATATCATTTCTATAAATATTCTCATGTTCGCATATCATTTCTATAAGTATTTTTCATGCTTTGCATGTTGGGTTTCCACAAGTGTCATTCAAGATTAGTTTTTCTTCTTTGAGGCTTTCCCGTGCTCATTTCATCTTCTGCTTCATATACAACAATATCTCCTCAACACTCCTCTACCTTTTGGAATTCATTGGCTTCTTAAATGCACATCATCCATCAATCAATCATGGCTCTCTAGTTCATGAGATATCTATTGAACATATTTGTCAATGAAAAATATAATTCTTGCTAACGCTCATAACAACAACATGTTCATACCTTCAGTAGGAGTCCTTGTCGATGTTTGGTTGCAATAATGAAGAATCTCCCTATGGACATATTGGTCCTACATAATTCTCCTAAATAAGGTGGGATTTATTTTTCAAATGTTTTCTTCAAGTTTCCTAGCACATATTCCACTTTTCTTCCCTACATTTTAGGCATATTCCTCTTGAACCTTCTTTTCTTATTCTTGGGATGAAGATGAGGGTGAAGTGCCTAGTGTTTTTCTTTTTCATGGCCTATTTTCTCCTAATAGTTTCAGGATTTATTTATATTGCTGGCTTGAACAATACTAACTTTTACTTTTGAGTTCTACTTGTGTACTTATTTCTAGTTTAAAGAAGGGTCTTTGCATTCGTTATTTTTCTTGTAACACCTTGGGTCTTTGGTTATGAAATGTTTCATCCAACATCAAGTTTTTCAATGGTTTTCTACTGCACAAAATGAACAAAAAATCATACCAGCATTGGTACACCTTGTGGCATTTTCCATTTGCAATAATAAAAAATGTGAGTTTATTATATTGTTGGTGCTATAGTTGACATCACTCTAAGTTTTATAATAATATTGCACGATAATGTAGAAGTGCTATCCATTGTATAACTATTAGTTTTTTAATGTAAGCAACTAAACTAGTTAATAGACAGTTGGTAAGAGACATAACTATCTCAGTTTTGTATAAAGAGGAAAGACATGGGACTGATTCGGGTTGATGTTTGTTCCCATTTTGAATATATGTTTGTGATCTATGATGTAATGGATTATGTTTATGAATGGAAGTATGAACCAACTGTTATATTATTTCTTTGTGTAAATGAGTTATTGTGCAGGAGTTTCTAAATGTGCATGATTCTATATTTGGAATGTTGAATGAGTATGTTGAATCTATGTAGTTTCATTTCCTAAATTCAGTCTTTGAAATCCCAGTAAGTGTCTCGACTAATACTGTATTCTTTTAGGATGTTGAAAATTTTGATTCTCACAGGGTTATTGTTGGTAACCTTATTTAGAACCCTGGGTTTGAATATGAGCCAAAAATTGTCCCATTGCCAAGACCTGGATAGGTTAGGGTTGCATAGGATGAGTTGGAGACCTAGGAGAGAAGAACTGCAAGTATGGCTAATGCATAAGGAGGAATTATTTTCATTGGAATCTTGGAACTTGAAAATTGGTCCACACCACTTAATACAATGGTACATTTATGCAGACAAATATGAAATTTTTTCTGCCAAATTCCTTGCTTATTGTTTGAATGGTTGAAAAGACAAGTAGAACTTAATGTGGCTTGGAGAAGTCTAGAAGTAGTTTTCTGGGATCAAGAAACTAAATAAAGCTTGAATATTTTAGATAATATGTGGACAAGGGTTATAGATTTGTGTTTTAATAAAATTAAAGAAGGATACATTATTGATTTTTCTATAGAATACCATGAAGCCTTTGATTGTGCAAGGGATAAATTTGAGACAAAACCTAGAAAGAGGTTGCTGGCATAAATATTCACTTAGATAAAAATATTCTTTTGTGGAGAAAGGGATCATGTGCTTGGATCTTGATAGGATGGAGGATTAAATCCCTTCGTGTTGGGAGGGATGAAGGGAAAGAGAGGGGAGTAATTATGAGATAAAGAAGTAGAAAGGTATAAAAGAAGGACCTAAAGGAGAAAAAATGGAGAATACATCATGAATGGTATGAAAAATGAAGAGCATTGAGAGAGCCTATATGGAAAGTACATTTTTATAGAACAAGAAATGGTAGCAAATACATTGTAGAGGATAACGTGTAGGAGAACATAAAGAGAAACATGCCAAAGGGGCAATATGTAGAGGGTGTGTTGCTAGTGGATAGCAGCACGAAAGTTGAGGAAGAGGAAGAAGAATTACCAACTAAGAGGCGTGGCATAGAAGAGGCCACATCAAAGGAAGATGTGGAAGAATAAGGAATTGATGTTGAGGAAATACAATGGAAGAGATATGATGAACGAGAGTTGGAAGGAAGGGATGAAGAATCTCAACACAATGAGATAGTTGAAAGTTCATCTGAGAATGAAGCTATAGAAGATGGGGATATTGCAAGATTAAGAGAATTTCTTGGTCGAATGGAGATTGAGGATTCATCTGGATCCAAGAGAGAAGAGCATGGTGAAGTCGTTTTGTATAAATCCCCCCTTAAACTACCCTCCCAGTGTGCATTTACAAAACTAATTGAAAACGCATTACAAGGTGAAGCTACATTTATTTGACAACAGATAATATAGGAAGGAAGAAGAATAGAGGATAGATAGGGAAGTGGAAAATTGATAAGAATATTGAATATGGAAGGAACGACAAAAAATTCATTGCTGAGCCTTCCAGTTTTTCATTGAAATAGAAAAAAAAGATGGTGTAGAAAAACACTCGTTTAACTGTGAAGCAGTGTGGGCAGTAAAGTAAGTGTCAAATGAAGTAAAGAAAGTAGCGCAGTGTTGATAGCCCGGTCTGGTAGGTTGATGTAAAATCTACATGCAATCAACACAAGGAAATAGTCCAACCATAAAGGCTTCAAATCGATCCCACATAGAGATGACTATATCCCCGAGTTGTTTGGGGTGACTAGATCCTATGGATACAAGGCCTCCACTGGCACAATGTTTTTCATATCTAAGAGATCTGATCTTCCCTTAAGGAAGATCTGAGACGAGTTTGAAGTAACTGGGTTATAGACTAAACTGTCTGAGAAACTAATATAGTGATTGTAACAAGTTTAAGGCATGGCAGCTATGATATATATAATTGATAGCAGGGAAATAATTACTCAACGTATAAAATATAAATCAAGTGTACTTCCTTTAATCAAATTTAAATAAAAATAACAATGACAATTGCAATGCTTTATCCAAATTATTATGAGTGCAAAATTGTCCTGTCAGGTAATACCAATTGAAAAATTAGTATTAGGGATTAATAGCAATTCACCAGTTGCATTAAAGAGTATGTGAATTAAATAAACACCTTTATGTAATGTGCATTTAATGTGTCAAGATTGTAAAGAGACGTCTATACATAAATCAACACATTCAGTAGATGAGCAGCCAGTGATTAGTATGTCAGAAAGATAGAAGAAAGACTGAAATTCATGAAACACATTTAACAAATAACCATAGAACATAGAATAAGTAACAATGTAATTTTATTCAGCTTGCAAAACATTACAACATTCCAAAATTACAAATCTTTTATGATACGTCTGTGGTATTCCCTTCTCATGTAGCTCCCTTAGGCTTAATACTGCTCCCCTTCACTTGGAAGGTGCCCTTCCCTATAAATAATATTACAAAATTGTACAAAGAAAAGACACTTCCCAAGATGTGGGATTACAATATATTTTAGTTTCATCATTTTCCAAGGGAAGAATGCCACTTGGAAAAAACATCCATTAAATCTTGTATGTCCTTAACTTGAGCATTCTCTAGATGCAATTCAGATTTACATATTAAGGAAGCAATCTCCTTTTTCTTGATCTTCGTCCATTCTTTGAGGAATAGATCAATATGCATTAATGAAGCGAGAGGTGTCTCAATACATTGCTTGATTTCCTCCATCGTAAGTTGAGTGATCTCTAATATCTGCTCTTGACTTTTGAAAAATCTTTCTTGATTTTCTCCAATTTCAATTTCAGAGGCACAGCCTCATCAATAGGATCTAAGAGTGGTAGATCCAGATAACCAAGAAATGTCTCTAAATAAAACCACCTCCATTTGCAGACCACTTGTCCATCTTTAATGATGGATTCCACCAGATCACAAATACTCTCCCATGTTTCAATCTTCACCTCGATTTTCTTAAGCTTAAGCTTATCTAGGATTGGAAGATCATCTGGTCTATCTTTAATATAGTTCTGCCAATCTATGATGTGATCATAAGTTGTGGTTGCTTCTTTTCTCCTCTTGTGATGATCATGGAGAATATCTTATTGGTGCTCAAATGCATTATACAGTTCCTGCATTTCATTAAATCCTTTAAACAAATTAACCATCCCTTGATAATACTCATCATGTATTCTGCAGGCTAATTGCTTAAATTCTTCTCATGTGAATTTGGAGAAGGAAGAGACAGTAGATGCAAGCTGGATATCTTTGAGTTGTTTCTCAAAGATAGAAATATTTCAATCTGGTTGCTCAGTTAGCCGATCTTCCTTCTCAAGTTGTTGCTTGAGATAGTCATTATGTCCTTGAAGCTGCTTCATCTTCTCCTCATATTCATTCTTGAGATGTTGGATCTCTTGGCTATGGTGTTCCTTTGCCTACGCTAGGTCATGTTTGGACTTTTGCAATTCTTGCTATTTTTCCTCCAACCCTTTGTTCAATTGAGACACTGAATCAAAATCTCTCATAGCAGTTGTTGTATCTAGAGCTTCTTTTTTTGTATCGAAGGAGTCCATTTTCCAAATAATCTGATTTTGGACTACCCCCTGCTTGAGTGTGCCTTCCCTTGTTCTCTTATATCCATTTTTCACCATAGCCTTATCTTTCCTACTCCATAAGTATTTTCCCAGAGAAACCACTGCATCTTCACCAAAATATGCCATCTCCTCTGGTGTTGAGATGGTTCCCTCATGAATAGAAATCAAAGGTTCAGGTTGGGAAGTTTCAAGAATGGGGATTCCCATACTAAGGGGTGGAATAATGGTAGAAGGTGTAGGAATAATAGGTGCAAGGGATGAAGAAATAGAAGTGGGAATAGGTGTAGAAGTTTCAGGGGAAGAAGTTATGGGGATGGAAGGAATATCTAGTTGTGGAATAAAAGAATGTAGGGGTGTTGGGGTAGTATGAAGTCTTGATGAGTTTGAAAGAATATATGAAGTAGAGGGTGGAATAGAAATAGGTGTGTCTTTAGGTACCAAGGGCATGCCACTGGTAGCAGAAAGAATATGAGACAAATTGATCTCGGAAAAAGAATATTGGGAAAATGAGGAATAAAAAATGCTCCCAGATAAATAGGTGGTGGCAGTGGATGAGGTCATGGTGGTGAAGACATCAACATGATAGATGGAAGGATTATTTTCCTCCTCCAAATCATTGTGGATCTCATGTATCTCAATGTTGTCTTGGGGAAATGATTCTACTTGTTGAATTGGAAGAACTTGCACGATTTGTTGTTTAGCTCGCTCCACCCTTTGAATTGCTTGTGGTGGAGGTTGATGGGTTTCTTCATGTGGATGCACTTGTGGAATGGCCTAGTGAACATTTTTCTTCTTTGTTGAAGGTTGGGACATAGCTGCTTGTGCTTCTACTTCTGAGCTAAGATTCTCCAATCCTTTTTTGAAATCTGCAACTATGTGTGAGATATCCAATGTGGAGGAGGGTTGTGATTTCTCAGGACCTTCAAGAAAAGATTTTCCTTTATCCTTTTATTTGTAAGCAAGAACATTGGAAGAGCTGGCTAATGCTTCCTTATCCTCTTTTTCTGCATTCTTCTTGTGTACATCCTCTTCCACTTTCAACCGGAGCTTCTTAGAATGTCAAGAAGAGGTTTTCAGCTCCTTCTAATATTGGAACAAGTGAGTCTTCTCTAGAGGAGTAGGAATCCTACTCACTACCTATGAAAAATCAATATCCCCTCTATATATAGAATCGTCGAGAACATCCTGATGGGAATATGCAATTTTAGTGTGTTCTTACACAAAATTATTTTCCAGTAAAGACTTGGGATCATGCATTCTTTTGGGTTCCTCTCCTAAGTTCATTTCTATTATGGCTTTGCCCAGGATAGTGTTAGTTTTTCAAAATTAAGTTAGCATTATTAGGATCTTTAACTGAGAGAATAACAAGTACAGTAGTAAAACACAAGAGACAATGAACACAGTGTTTTTCCTCGGGGAAACCATAAAGGAAAAAACCCCGCAACTTCCTCAGAGATAGAATCAAAACCAAAACAGTAAAAGCCCCAAAATAGTAAGTGATCTCCCAACAGTAGTAATCTTCTTCTTGTCTAGCCCCAATGTCTTCTCCTTCCTCAACTATGCACTACACTTGAGTGTGTATGACTTGTGTGTTAAATAAAGACTCCAGTTCTCTATTTATACTAATCCCGACATGACTAAAACCCTACTAGGTCCGACCTCTACTAGGAGATTCTAATAACCCTAGTGCCCCAGAACTGCGGGGACTTTAACACTTAGACAATCAGAGGGTTAACCACCATGACTTGATAATACTTGTTTACATTATTGATCCTCCCGATCAGAACATCGGGGCATGACAACATGACTCAAATACATAATAGATACATCCCGGAATAAACATTGGGTTACAATACATAAGATACATACATGAATACATTCCGAAGTTACAAATACATCAACACTCCCTCTTAACTAGGAAGGTATTCTTTCGACACAGTTTTCAGCACTGGTCTTCTTCTCTATATCAACTAGATCATCTTGTAATCTATATCTCAAGTCTTTTGAGTCTTCAAGTCATCTTCATCTCCAAGTCATCTTCATCTTTAAGTCATCTTCATTCTTTGAATCTGGATCATCTCTCGATCTGGATCATCATGGGACATCATCACTGGATCTGGATCATCATGGGACATCATCACTGGATCTGGATCATCATAGGTCATCATTACTGGATCTGGATCATCACTTGATATGGATCATCACTGGTGGATCATCGTCATTGGATCTCGATCATCACTCGATCTGGATCATCACTGGGTATCATCACTGGATCTCGATCATCACTTGATCTGGATCATCACTGGCTATCATCACTAGATCTCGATCATCACTCGATCTAGATTATCACTAGCTATCATCACTGGATCTCGATCATCACTGGATATGGATCATCACTGGTGCTATTTCATGATTCTTCTCGTCATAGGAAGTTCTACATAGCTAGCCCTTTTTCATGTTGGTTGTAGGCCTAGCCATCATGTAGGTCTTCGCCCAACACTTACATCTGACCTACTCGTCAGAAAGGCACTCCCAGCACTCACATCTAATCATATAGGAACCAATCCTATAATCACATCAGAAAGGCCCAGCACTCACATTCACCAGCATGATAGGACATCGCATCACTAACATCTGTGAAAAGGCTTCAGCACTTACATCTGACCTACTCATCAGAAAGGCACAGTACTCACATCCATCCAGGCTGGAACACATCCTACTCACAATGATGGAAGATTTCAGTACTTCCATCCAGGCTGGAACACATCCTACTCACAATGATGGAATATTTTCCTACTTTCATCCAGGCTAGAACACATCCTGCTCACAATGATGAAAGACTCTCATCCAGGTTGGAACACATCCTGCTCACAATGATGAAAGACTCTCATCCAGGCTGGAACACATCCTGCTCACAATGATGAAATATTTATGCACTAACATTCATCCAGGAAAGAACACATCCTGCTCACAGTGATGAAAAGGCTCTGCACTTACATCCATCCAAGTGGGAACACATCCTGCTCACAGTGATGGAAGGGATCTGCACTTACATCCATCTAGGAGGGAACACATCCTACTCACAGTGATGTAAGGGCTTGCACTCACATCTGATCTTGTAGGAACCAATCCTACATTCATATTAGAATGACCCCCATTCCTCCTTGACTGAGCTACCTACTAACTGACCAGGTGCCTCCATTCTCCTAAAGAATGGTAGTTTCCCTTACATCCAACCTGCTCATCGAAATGGCCAACACTCACATCTGACATGGAAGGAACTTAATCCTTTAGCCATGATAGAATGGCTCAGCCCTTACATCTGATCAAGTGGGAACACATCCCTCTATCACATCAGAATGGCTACTCAGTCCTATACTGAGTGTTCTTGGTAACTAACCAGGTGCCTCCATTCCTAGAATGGCAATTGCCCTTACATCTGTCCTACTCAACAGAATGGCCAACACTCATATCTGACATGGAAGGAACCAATCCTCTCACCATGACAGAATGGCTCAGCCCTTATATCTGACCATGGAAGGAACCAATCCTCTCACCATGTCAGAATGGCTATGGATCTCATCACTTTCCCTTGGAGGAAACCTCAATCTGGAGAACACCAAGCTTCTCCCTGAAGTACTCGAACTTCATCCTAGCTAATGGCTTCATCAACACATCAGCTATATGTTCCTCCGTCGCAACATACTGGAGCTTCGTTGCTCCCCTCTGCACCATATCCCTGATATAGTGATACTTGATCTTGATATGCTTCAACTTGTCATGGAACACTGGATTCTCTGACAACTTCATGCAACTCTGGTTTTCACAATGTATACAAGTAGCATCCAACTGGAGATCAAATATATCAGACAATAGCTTCCGCAGCCATACTGCCTCACAACTAGTTGAACAAGTTGCGACATACTCTGCTTCAGTTGTACTCAGTGCCACACAGGATTGCTTCCTGCTAAACCAAGAGATCACACCTGATCCCATACTGAAGCAACACCCTGAAGTACTCTTCCTGTCGATGGAACTGCTTGCCCAATCTGAATCAACATAACCTTCCAGGTTAATCTTTTGATTCGCATCGTACTTGAGCCCATAATCAACTGTACCCTTCAGGTAAATCAGAATATGCTTTGCAGCAATCAAGTGAACACTTCTTGGATCTGTCAAGAACTGGCTCAAGGTGTTCACAGCAAAGCAAATGTCTGGTCTCTTGTTTGTCAGGTACAGTAATGACCCAATCATCTGACGAGACATCGTAGCATCAACCGACTCTAATGAAGCATCACTCAATAGCTTTAGGTTCGATGCCCTAGGTGTGGTCATTGCCTTGCAGTCCATCATCCCAAACCTCTTCAGGATCTCTACTGCATACTTCCCTTGTCCAAGTAAGATTCCATCTGTACTCTACCACACCTCCATGCCAAGAAAGTAATGCATCATCCCTAAGTCCTTCATTTTGAACTCAGCAGTAAGCTTTCTCTTCGTATCAGCAATCAACTCATCTGTACCTGTCACAAATAGATCATCTACATATAGTAGTAGCATCACTGGGTTGCCATCCTCAACCTTATAGTAAAGGTTGGAATCTGCTTTACTCTTGGTAAAGCCCAAACTAGATAGAAAGCTATCAATTCTACCGTACCAGGTCCTGGGTGCCTGTTTCAAACCGTACAGTGCTTTCTTCAATCTGCATACATGAGACTCTCTCTTATGTGTCTCAAAACTGAGTGGTTGTTCTACATACACTTCCTCTTCCACTACACCATTCAAGAAAGTAGTCTTGACATCCATTTGGTGTATCTTCCATTTCATCAATGCAGCCAAAGCAAGTACTGATCTGATGGAAGTGTGTCTGGCTACAGGTGCAAAGGTTTCTTCATAGTCTATTCCTTCTTTCTGAGAGAAACCTCGAGCTACAAATCTTGATTTATACTTTTCAATGCTACCGTCTGTAGCATGCTTGATCTTGTAGATCCATTTGGAAGTTACAACTGACTTCCCTTCTAGTCTTGGGACAACATCCCAAACATCATTCTTCATGATCGATTGATATTCTTCAATCATAGCGTCCTTCCATTCTTTCCATTCTATTGCTTCTTCATAACTGGAAGGTTCTTTATCAATGAAATCACATAGTAAAGCTACATACCCGAAGCAAGATCTAGTTCTCTTTCTTTCTCTGTGATTCTCTTCTGGAGCCCCATATCTTTTCACACCTTGGATAAGTTCACATACCCAAGCAGGTTTCCTCTTATGAGGATTCTTCTCTGGAGGTGGATATATAGGGCTTTGTGGTTCCTCGAAATCTCGATCTTCTTCTTGATCTTCTTCGTTCATGGTTGTGTCATGAATTCTGGGTACTTCTTCTTCTGCTTCTTCAGGTTCTTCAGGAAGTCTCTTTCTGGATTTGTTGTAGGCTATGTCTTCATCAAATGTTACATCCCTGCTAATATAAATCTTCTTGTATCCTGGGAAATAGATTCTATAAGCCTTCGAGCTTTCAAAGTATCCCACAAATATTCCCTTCTTTCCTGAAGGATCTAATTTTGTTCTCTTCTCTTTTGGAATGTGTATGTACACAAGACAGCCGAATATTCTGAGATGCCTGACTTCTGGTTTCTTGTCGGAGAAGAATTCTTCAGGAGTCTTGTTCTCAAGTACTCTATGTGGAGTACGTTTCTATACATACACAGCTGTTTTGGAAGCTTCAGCCCAAAGATGCATAGGAAGATCTTGATCATGAAGCATTGCTCTTGTGGCTTCCATGATGGTTCTATTCTTCCGTTCCGCAATCCCATTCTATTGTGGATTATAAGGAGTGCACAACTCCCTCTTAATCCCTGATTCTTTGCATAGCTCTTTGAATTCATTCGAAGTGAATTCTCTGCCATTATCTGATCGAATGGTTTTGATCTTATTTTCAGTATGGTTCTCGATCAAGGCTTTGAATTCCTTGAACTTATTGAATACTTCGTCTTTGTTCTTCATGAAGTAAACCCATGTCTTTCTAGAAAAATCATCAATAAAAGAAACATAGTATGCATACCCGCTTAGTGATTTTGATGACATAGGACCGCATACATCGGAGTGGATGATTTCTAGTATGCCTTTGGATTTGCTTTCGCTGTTGGGAAATGTCTTCTTTGTATTCTTCACTTTCGCACATCCTTTGCAAAATCCATCATGTTTCACTTGGAATTCTGGAAGACCTTCAACAGCTTTGCTTGCAATAGGTAGTGCTCTGTAATGCACATGTGCAAGCCTTCTATGCCAAAGCTCATTTGGCTCTACTATGTCATGGACCAAGGCTTGTTCTAGATGGCCCTTCAATTTTTACAATCCTCCTTCTTGTTCTCCAATCACCACTGCATCATTGATAGTCTTACCTTTTGGCCACATGATGACTTGACCATCTATGAATGCAACCCTCATTCCTTCTGCATCCAATGATGATATGGAGAGAAGGTTCTTCTTGAGTCCTGGCACAAACAATACTTCTTTCATTGTTAGAGACTTACCAGAGTCTAGTTTATATGAAGATTCCCCACTACCTTTTATTGGATATTGGTAGTCATCTCCTAGCTTCACCTTGTGAGGTGATTCATGTTCTAATAGTCTTACAAAGGATTCCTTGAATCCAATCATATGTTTGAAAGCCCCACTGTCTATAATCCAATCATCACTACCATGCGTAATGTTACCTGTGAGAGTAGATATCAGAACATATTCATCCTCACTTGAAGAATCTTCACTTTCATATCTGGATCTGTTCTTGGATGGTTCATCATCCTCTGTAGCAGGAGCATGATGTCTTCTTTTGTTCCCCTTCTTCTTATGAGAGTGGTTCTTGTTCTTAGGACATTCTTTTACAAAGTGTCCTATCTCATCACATGTATAACATCTTAATTTAGATGGGTCCTTTCTATTTTTATCTCTATGATGAGAATTCTTACCTTTTAAGTGATGATTTTTTCTTCTGCCTCTCTTGGAGTGAACTGTGAGAGCTTGATCTTCACTTCCCATCTTCTCTTCTCGAGCTGCTATCTGAGCTTCTTCTTGAGAACATTATTCCCATAGTCTACTGAATTTGACTAACTTATTTCTATCACATATTCCTTGGATGAAAGAATCCCGTGACCTAGGAAGGCCATTCAAAGTAGCCATCACAATCTCTGCATTCTCCACTTCTTCATCTACCACTTCTAATTGTTCCTTGATCTGAGAAACCCTTGTGAAGTAATACTGGATGGTCTCTCCATTCTGAATCTTCACCTTCTTCAGTTGATTCCTTAGAGTCATCTTCCGGTTTATGTTCTTCCCTTCAAACAAATTGGTTAGGGCATCAAACATAGCTTTAGGTGTCTTAAGAGAGGACACCTATGGGATAAGGTGACCCTTGATAGAATCAACAATGATCCTCTTTTCCATAACCATATTCTTCTTATGTAAGGCCTTTTCCTCATCTCCCTCTAGAACTGGAACCTCCTCATGAATGTAGGAGTCTAATTCATTCTCTTCCAAGACCAGGGAGATCCTATACTTCCAGGCTCGAAAGTTATTAGCTCCCTCAAGCTTTTCATCAAGCTTGGTATGATGAGACATCTTTAAAATGAGAATATCAAATGAAAATACAAGAGATATTAGATCTTACCAGGTCAAAATGTCATATCTGAAACTTAAGCTGAAATCCTACAGAGCTGGTTCAGGAGCAAATTAGGGTTTTGCTTTTCCGGAGTTCTGTCCACCCAAATTCCTTGAAATTTGTCTCAAACTTCGATTTTGGGGAGGAGATCAATCCAAGCTTGGGCTCACTGAAAAATTCTTCTTCTATGAAAATCCCTAATTTCCGGCAGCAGTGACAGGTCCAAAACTGAAAAACCTCAGAATTGGATTCTGCTTCGACAGAAAGATGCGCCTTAAGGAGGAGAGTTATTCCACCTTACTTTTGCTGAAAATATGTGGAGGAAGATCCAAAAACTAGGAAGCCCTAGTTCCCACAGCTGCACAGTGTCTTCTTCTCAGGTTAGCTCTGATACCATGTTAGTTTTTCAACATTAAGCTAGCATTATTAGGATCTTTAACTGAGAGAATAACAAGTACAACAATCAAACACAAGAGACAATGAACATAGTGTTTTTCCTCAGGGAAACCATAAAGGAGAAAACCCTGCAACTTCCTGAGAGATAGAATCAGCACCAAAATAGTAAAAGCCCCAAAACAGTAAGTGATCTCCCAATAGCAGTAATCTTCTTCTTGTCTAGCCCCAGTGTCTTCTCCTTCCTCAACTATGCGCTACACTTGAGTGTGTATGACTTGTGTGTTAAATAAAGACTCCAGTTCTCTATTTATACTAATCCCGACATGACTAAAACCCTACTAGGGCCGACCTCTACTAGGAGATTCTAATAACCCTAGTGCCCCGAAACTGCGGGGACTTTAACACTTAGACAATCAGAGGGTTTCCCACCATGACTTGACATGACTTGTTTACATTATTGATCCTCCCAATCGGAACATCGGGGCATGACAACATGACTCAGATACATAATAGATACATCCTGGAATAAACATCAGGTTACAATACATAAGATACATAGATGGATACATTCTGATGTTACAAATACATGAACAGATAGCAGCACGAGTATAATTTTGCACTATCAAGAATCCCAAATTCAAAGGGAACTTGGGCCAACACTTCCCCTTAGCTGATGTAATCTTTGGGAAGACCCAATCAATGACAGTCTAATATGCAATCTCTTGTAAAAACATTTTGTCCGGGACTATCCTCGGTAGCAGATGAACTTCATTGCTGCCCCAAATTCAGATGTAGGAAAAGTATTCACCTACATACCAAACCTCCATTAGAGAAATCAAAGCTCTAGACCTCTCTAAAAAGGGTAGGGGCATTTCCCTTGAAAATCATCTAGTACATTGACCCAATAAAATGCTCACAAATTTCATATATCTGAGGGACAAAGTTACCTCCCACATATCTGAGTATTAAATGTGGACCAGTGGAGATGTCCTGGTCCAATTCCAGTCCATGGTCGGGAATGAAGAAGTCGCACAGAAGACGTCCATGACATACCCTAACATGTAGAAAGTAGGCTTCTTGTTTGTTGAAATATTCTAATATTTTTCAAATGCTTCCTTGGGCACCACTAGCGGGATCCGTTCCCAGTTGAAGGATTCACCTGTAAGTAATATGTGATGGGCTATTGGAGCCCATTCAGTTTTGAACTCTGTGTAGTTAGGTAATCCATATAGCAAGCAAAACATGGCTTCTAGTAGTGAGAATGGTTCTCTAAACCATCAAATGGGGTAGGCCTTGTCTAATTTTGGGATAAACTCCATAGGGTTATCCATCTAGGATTTTATTACTTCCTCAAAGTTGAATTGAGTCATGGTTGCATCGATAAATTGGGTTGTGAGAAGTTGTTGAGGAGGTTTGAGAGCATATGCTCTCGCAAATACATTTGGGTGGAAAGAGGCCACCGAGGTTCTAGTGTGGTCTTCAAAAGAACGTTCTTTAGGGATTGCATGGTCAAGTTCCTACTTGACCAGGTCCAGGTAAGGCATGAAAGGAGGCCTGGATACAATGAAGTGGAGATGAGAATTTCGAATTTTGGCATATGCAAACTAGTCATGGGTAATGGCAGAGAATTCATCGTTGTCGAATATGGCGTAAATCCTGGACTAGTCGAGATGGAGGGTTTTAGATATTCTTCCATTGGAGTCAGTGAAGATACCGACGTTTGGGTCCTTGTTCTTTTTCTCATTAATAGTGGTCTTAGACCTAGTGTTTTTGGACATACTAGCGGAATTGGAGGTAAATTCTGACAGAAATTTGGAAACCATAATTACAAATTTACCACAGTAAAAATAACATAAAATAGCCGCTAAGAGTAAGAAACTTACTAGTGGACAAATTGGTGAGCTCAATGAGAAAAATTCGCAGTAAAAACCTCAAACGCAGTAGAAATTGCAAGTGAAAATGGTAAAGAATTCATAAATTTGAATGAATTAAATAAACCAAGACTCAACGGAAGAATAGATATAGACCATAGATCTTGCAAAAATGGATGATTGAGATTAAAGAAGGAAACTAAAATGTAGAGATGAAAACAACCAAAAACTTCAGATCTTATGATTTCTGCCATCCGTAATCCACATTGCAGGTTGCAGAATGTGGAATGAAATTAGTAACCAAGAAAAATCTCTTAAATCTCTGCAATCTGCAATCTGCAAAAGATTGGTGGGTAGGAAATGTTGCAAAACATGTTTTTATTTAATTTCCGCTTTCCGCAATCCGCATTGTAGATTGCGGTTTGTGGAACCAAAAAAGGAAAATCATTCGTAAAACAACTTCTTTGCTTTCCGTAATCCACATTGCGACATGCGGAAAATGGAACTAGAAAGATAATACTTTTTGCAATCCGCAATCTGCGTTGTGGGTTGTAGGTTGCGAAAACACAAGCATTTATCTAACTAATAAAATTCTAATATCCACAATCCGCAATGCGGGTTGCAGAATGCAGGAAAACTATCTCCAAAAACCCCAAGAAAAAGGAATTCTGTAATCCGCTAAAGGGTTGCGAAAATGCAAGACAAATATAAAAGAAAGAAATGCTTCTACAATCTGTAAAACCCAAAAAAAACAAGTTTTTTCAAGGAAATTTAATTGAAACCGAAACATATAACTTACAGTAAAGATTATAACGACTCCCATAACAAGATCGTGGCTTCGAAATAAATATTAAATGGATGAGTGTGGCTTCTATTTTAAGGTGTTAAAATGGGATTTGTTGCTTCCAGCAACACGCAGATGGAGACTACTCTACATGATCGCATACTCATGTGGTATATGAAATACAAGACGACTACTACACCGTGAGCTACTAGGACACTGGCTGAGATTAAGCAAACGATGTTGAAGGATTTTCAAAAGATGAAGTCAGGGTCATAGTGTATTAATGAAATCATGGAAATTAAGTAACAACCAAGAGAGATAGTCCAGGACTATGACCAAAGATTTAATATTTTTTTATATAGGTTGTCCTTTCAAATTCAATATGTGCAACACAGGGAGTGGTTTATTTCCGAATTGTTGCCGCGTATACGGGTCACAATAAATCAACAAAAGGTTCTCATGTAGTTTGATGCATTATAAATTGAAATGTGGTTGGAGTCTACACCAGGGGTGAATATTCCTCAGGAATGGCACAAGTGCAATCTCAGTTGGTGACATTGATTGCGTAGTTGTAAGAAATAACCAAGGGGAAAGAGGTGCGGGAAAATGTATAGTGTACATTCTACCATGTAGAAGGACACCATCTTAATGAGTACCCCGTGTTGGGAGTGTATACATTGAATGGATCCCTAAATCCTTTCTCGATAGGACATTAGGTGAATTAGTGTGAGATATGTAATAAATGGGGTCATCCCCTTCGTAGTGTCCCCTGCTGCAGAAGTATCAAACTACTACCAATACTCCATTTTGTGACTTCTACAAATCGATGAGACATGATGTAAATGGATGTATGTAAGGATGGAGGCTATGACTAAAATATATAGCCTCATGAAATAGATAAATATGGCTAAGAAAGAGCAGAAACACGTAACCACTCTGGTTATGGAATTACAAGATCAAGCCTTTACATAGATTCATGAGAAGTCTCAAAAAGTTGTTGATTTGGATGAAACTATATTCCAAGATCAACAGTCTACAACAATGGAACAAGCAATGAAGTTCCAAAACAATTTTGAGGTATTGTTTTAGTCTATGGAGCAATTGGACAGTCGGTTTTGGCATTTGCAATGTGGTTCAAGTAGGGTTTCCCATTAGTTTAGTAGGTGATTTTTAAGGAATACGAATTGGCTCGAAGGGGAGCCAAACATAGAGTTGGGGGGCTATTGCGTTATAGTTTACATAACTCTTGTTTTTGTAGTAATATTGCACAATAATTCAAAGAAGCTCTTTGCACTGGATAACTACTAGTCTCTTAATGTAAGCAAATAGACTATTTAAAAGACAGTTGGTAAGAGACATAACTATCTCAGTTTTGTATAAAGAGGAAAGACATGGAACTAATTCGGGTTGATGTTAGTTCCCATTTTGAATATATGTATGTGATCTATGAGGTAATTCATTATGTTTATGAATGGAAGGATGAAAATACTATTATACTATTTATGTGTTTAAATGACTTACTACATGTTGGAGGAGCTAGTCGGCTTAGCTGACTAGACTCATTAGTCGACTAATTATAGATTAGGTCAAACTCATAGGTCGTGTCGGTTGATTGAACAGATAGGTAGTTACTATATCTGTTTTGTAAATGTGTATATAGGTTGTTGAGCCAGATAGATACTTGGTTCAGTTTATTGTATGAACCCACATGTGTAATGACTAATATAATCTATTATTCTATCTATCATTCTTGTCTCTTGCATCTGTTATGTTTATATGATTATTTATGTGTATTACTGGTAACCTTTCAATCTGATTGATTACAACATTAGTTTTGTTTCCAGGACTTGAACCTAGGTCTCTCGGGTGAGAGCTGAGTATCCTAACCAACTAGACTATGGATAGTTGGTTCCAAAACTTAAAAATAAAAAAAGGCCAGATGGAGGGTATCATAGAATATCTGAATATGTATGCCTCCATCTGCACACATCCAAGTAGAATTAGACCACACTGTTGTATCGTTCATGCAAGGGGGTGTAGGAAAGGTTGAACCTCTCAACTTTTACCAATTAGTCGAGGACATCTTTGCAGATCTAGCTCGACAAAAGAGGAGGACTCCAATTAAAGTAAAAGGGAAATGCATACTTCTACTTCCAGAAGAGTCTAATGATGAAGATGAGCTACATTCTAGGGTTGCATAGATCTTAGAGGACACTACTAAAAATAAGGTATCATTCAAGGAACAATTCAAAAAGTTTGTTGTAGAAGAAGCAAAGCACCCTTAAGCAAAGAAGGTAAAAGTTGTTACTCCTCCTGAGGTTGATCCTATTAACCTAAATTCCACTACACCACCCCTATCACCAGTAAAAATAGTCGAAGAAGGCTTACCAACTTCGACCTCTGTTACACCAACAAATCCATACTTTCAAGCACTACCCAAAAATCTCCAAACAAGACTAGATAAAGATGTCTACCTACAAGAATTCATTAATTGGCTCCCAAATATCTTTCCTATTGTTTATAAACTAAATATAACAAGACCATTTATCGATTCAAGCACCCCACAATGATTTCTCTCCATCCCCCAATTCCCTGACCAACCACAAAGTTCTGTAACAAGACCACAAATTGTGCAAATCATCAAATCCACATTCCAAAGGAACCCAAAAAAAACCTCTGAAATTGTGGTAGCACAAACCTCCTCATTTATCCCACACATTAGAGAGAATTTGAGGTAAAAAATGGGCCTCCTAAGAGATGTACTACAAAAATATAAGATATATTAAAATATTATGATTTAGGGGTTTTATGGGGTAGGTATATATGCCAACTCACCTCCTACACTACTTTTTATGCACAATATAAATAACCATGGTTGAGTTACTTTTCTAAATTGACTATAAATAAAATTAATAAAATAACTCTACAATAATGTGACTAAGATTCATTGTAAATTCCCAAAAATTTATTGTCCTTTAGCATTTATTTGTTTTGAACTTGTAAATGAAATTAAACCAAACAAAAAAAATTAGGAGTTATATTTTTAATTTCTGTTGACTTTTTATATTTAGTACATTCCTCATCAATTTAATTTTAATGTGATTTAATTGATATTTATTTACATGTAAAATTTTAACAATATTAATATAATATTTATTGCATTATTAGAATAAATTAATATCAAAATCATAATTTTTTTTGATATATTCATTTTATTGTAAATGAATGTTATAGTTAAATCTCTTATAGAAAATAATATAAGACTTAATTTATTCTTAAAAATTGAGTAGTATATATATATATATATATATATATATATATAACTATTAATATTATCTTTACAACATTATTATTTTGTAAGACATTTTTATTTTATTTTACTGTAAATGAATGTTATAGTTAAGTCTCTCATAGAAAATAATATAAGACTTGATTTATTCTTAAAAATTGACTAGTGAAAATATATTAAAAAAAATTAACTATGAATATTATCTTTACAACATTATTATTTTGTAAAACATTTTTTTCATTTTATTGTAAAGGAGTGTTATTGTTAAGTCTCTCATAGAAAATAATGTAAGACAATAATTATGAGTACTTTACTTGAAAATAAGAAAATAATGTGAAAAGACATTTTTATGAATTATGAGTACTTTATTTGAAAATGACAATAATATTATTGTATGAGAAAGTGAATTGTGAGTACTTTAGTTGAAAATAACAATAATATTATTTTATGAGAAAGTGTGAAATGATTTTTATTATGAGTACTTTACTTTATGACTTAAAAGTACTTGTACCAATACCTTGGTTAACTATGGGTTTTCATCACCATAGAAAATGTGACAAATAAGCATTCTTAACTCATTCAATGCCACCTCAACCATGGAGGATGATGTCATCTACTAGAATGTAATTGGTTGATTTTTATAGTACATTTTGGTCCTTTTGAGACCCATTTTTTACCTCAAATTCTCTCTAATGACCCATCGAAAACCCTCTCCTCCCGATTAATGAAGAAGAAAAAGAAGGATCCATTTCAAAAGAAATTGTCAAACTTGACCAAGTCAAATTATTAGCATCAAGTCAAGAAATGGTCGAACATGCAGAGTCTGTCAAGTCCAACGAACCTATCGAATCACTAGAATTGGTCGAAAACCCTCTGCCAAGAGATTCCATCCCAAACCTTCCATCGACTTTAGAGCAACTACCACCTCTCCCATCACCCACACCACCTTCACCTACACCACCATCTACTGTTCCCCCACCAGAAACTCCATTAATAAATGCCAACTTACCAAGCAACACCACAGAGCAACTACAGATCACACCATCACCAACATAAGCAGTTGAAGCACATAACAGAGAACAAGAGCGGTGAAGAATAAAATAAAGAAAAGAGAGAAAGAAACAATAAAAGTAACACCAAAAAAAGGTGCAGTTGACACAACAATAGGTACCATCAGTTATTCACCTGGCTCAATTAGGATTTAACACAACAATCGACACACATAAGATCAAAGAAAAAGAGATAGACTGACTGGTGGACACCATCAATAAGGAATCAAGACTAAGAAGAGAGAAAATAATGGAACAAATCGAAAAATTAAAGATAGAACAAACTGAATGTCTAACAAGCTGTCAGGCTTTGGCAAGGAAAGTCATCCCAGTACCGAATGGAGTCGACACCAGCAAACCGTTGGAAAAAACATACCAACTGTTTGAAAGTGTCATGTCGCGTTTTCAGGAATAGTTACAGGAAAAGAAAGAGGAACGGGCAGAAGAGACCTCTGTATTACTGAGAAATCGGTATACAACATTTTGAGAAGCTCATAACATACTGAAGGAACATATCACAAAGTCTATTGTCATCAAAGAAGTTTATAGGAATTGGTTCACATATTACAGCCAAGTGTTTCAATAGGTATGGGATACTCGTGAGCTCATTCATTCACTGCAGCACCGATGACGGAAGACATAAGCAATGGAGAAGACAATTCAGGACCAACTTGTGTTAGAGATGGAAAAAATGCATAAATTAGAGAAACAAGAACACCAGTGGACCAGAAAATCCAACCCCAGCCTAGTCAGCCTCAACAAGATTCATCCTCATATGAAGAGACTACTTGACACTGCCGAGGAAAAAGCACAACTCCTAGGACCCGACATGAGAAACATTGTTAACTTAAACATACAACAAAAAATGACAAATTTGTTGAGTCTTACAACTCTGATTATAGACATCCAGAAGGAACTCCACACTTGGGAAGAGTTCCAGTGTCAGTTAGCAATTACTACAGAAGCAATTGTGGAAGTATACATATAGAAGAAACCATCAATCAGACAACACATCCCATGACAAAGCATTATAGACACTACTCAAGACAGAAATTTTTCCACCTCCATGTTTCTTCGGGATGAAGAAATGTTTTTTTCCTTGGGAATATGTTGGAGGAGCTAGTCGGCTTAGCCGACTACACTCATTAGTCGACTAATTGTAGATTAGGTCGACCTCATAGGTCGTGTCGGTTGGTTGAACCAACATGTAGCTACTATAACTGTTTTGTAAATGTATATATAGGTTGTTGAACTAGATAGATACTTGGTTCAGTTTATTATATGAACCCACATGTGTATTGAGTAATATAATCTGTTAGTCTGTCTACCATTCTTGTCTCTTGCATCTGTTATGTGTATATGATTCTTTATGTGTATTACTGGTAACCTTGCAATTTGATTGATTACAACACTACATAGTAATTTGTAAAGGTGTATTATTCAATATTTGTGAATGTTCAATGAGTATATTGAATATATACAATTCATTTTCCTACATTTAGTCTTTGCAATCATTGCGAGCATCTCGGGTGAGACTGTATTCTTCTAGGATGGTGTAAATGTCTATGCTCATAGGGTTATTATTAGTAACCTAATTTATAAGAACCATGGGTTTGAATATGAGATAACTTATATCAAAATAAATGTGATATGGTACTCTCTTTGGATAGTGGCCAGTTGTGGAGAGTAGTATATAGAGAAATAGATTTTGAGTTAACAACATGAAGAACACAATCCTGTGGTTTCGAATAGTATGTTTGTCATTATTCTTCTTCATGGATTGTACTAGCTCAAATGTATAGTCAATGGTCCCTTGTCATAAGGTGAGGATCAATAACCTCACCCAAACTTTCTATGTTCCTACATAATGGCGTGTTTGAACTATTCATTGGCGATGGCATACAAGTCTCTAAGGAAAATTTCCCCAAGGTGTATCATAAGACAATTATCCCCTTCCTGACCTCAAGTTATATGATATTGACTATGCTAGTTTGTGGCATGAATTTTAGGAGGGTTTCATAATTGGGTATTTTGTGGGAGGGGTCCCCCTAGAAGTGATTGTTCAAAATTGGGTCTGTGAGGTTTGGGAACCTTATAGATGGCATTGCACATACACCTGAGGCCTTACAAAACCATTCTTCCTATTCTAGTTTATTGATCCTTGGAATGTGAAGGAAATATTGAATTGTGGGTGGTGGAATTCTAAAAACATCCTCGTGGTTCTTAACCAGTGGACCTACGATTTCATGGATGATAAAATGACATAGCTTTCCTACGTAGTGTGGGTTTATTTACGAAGACTTCCATGTGGTAGATGGAAACCCCTTTGTGGGAATTTATTTTTTAAGAACCATAATGGTTTTTTTAACCCTAGGCCTCAACAACGTGTTTGTTTTTGGTTTAAATTAACTTAATAACTTAAGGAAGCTATCTAATTATGAATTCAGAGTTAAGTGGATTTCCAGCTAGTTCATTGCATAAAGTTGATGAATACCTATTTTAGGTGCCAGAGTACCCAACCATCTCCTTTGGGACTTCCCTCATATGGCCCTAAGAAATACAAAAAAGTATCATCCTCGGTAACCTCTTTTGTACGTAAGTCTACTTAGACTCGCAATGTAAGTGTGGGGGTTTGGAGGGAAGTCGTGCCATTAAGGAAAAATGTCAATGTAACTAAAACCCATCTTACAAAGGGCCCCACCAGAAAAACCTTAGGCTATAAAGGGACCTATGATAACCAAACCTATCTCTAATGTAGATCAATAGACCTCCAAGGCATCATCTGGATCTATAGTCACCAAGGGTTGTACTCCTTAGGACAGGGTTCAACATGCCTATTCTTCACCCCCACTATTGAATTTGCAAAACATCATTTTGTGTCCTCCAACATTGCCTCCAAAGGGAAAAATAAGCTAGACTAAGTATATTTTAGTCAACCCAATACTAAATATTCTTCTTGGCACCCTATTTTACAATTTTGGATTCGTGAATGCAGTTGGATCCTATGTGCTTGAATCTTCCTATACATAGTAGAATATATAGTGGAAGTTATTAATCTTGTCTATTGATCTAGGAACAAAGCATCAATCTCATCAAAGAATAATCAACAAATAACTCATGAAATGGTGTAATCGGTCTACAGGAATAGTAGCCTCTCAATAAAATCACATAAATAATGAATGATTACAATTACAATGACATGCTACAAGCATGAATGAAGAGACAATTTGAATTCCTTAGGAGGTCGAATTGAATGAGTGATTCTAGCTTAACTGGCTGTAAGCCATGGTTCACACTCAGTTAACCACTAACCAAAACCCTAATTGACTCAACTAACCCTAACTGAAGTCGGAGTGCAATAAATGACTGAGTCTCAACTAAAAGAGATCAAACACATGTCACAACTCACCAACCATCAAGAGGTAGCACTACATTGACTCCAAGGAACCCCGATGAGGTTAACTGAAGTTGAACTGCACATCAGAAGTTGGTGGAGGCGCCCTGTTGAAGTCTA
>LPNX010810293.1:0-117544 GCA_001517045.1 Pseudotsuga menziesii | reverse complement strand
GCGGTTGTACCCGCTCCAACTACCTATTTGTTAATATTTATTTATCTTTTAAACTATAATTACATGATGACATTTAGGAGGTAATTAGCCCCCTCTACACGCCCCTGTTGACTCCAGTTCATTAAATAATCATTAAATAATATATTTAATGAGAGGAGGCACCTTAGCTAACTTGTTTGACTGATTGTAACCATCAGTTAGCAATTAGGTGCATTAATATCACTCAGATCACCCCCGAAGTGGTCCAGTTAGCCTCCTTGAATGTAGGAGAAGGCTAAGTTAGCCTCCTTGACTGAAGGTAGGCATGGGTGTGACTGGATGATGTCAATTAATGCTCCACTGATGTCAATTAATGTCAATTATACTTAGGATAGTGGTTTGACTAGGCCAATTTGACCAAAAAGAGTGTGTATGGTGGTAAATGTCTCCAAGACCCCCCCTTAAGCTATACTCAGGAAGAGTTAGAAAACATAGATGCATAAAAATGCTAGGGCCCTAGAAACTAAGGCCATAGGTCACCCTGTACAATGCTGAAACTGAAACAATGCTCAAAACAAACTAAGTGAGGAAAAGAGAGAAAACCCATTGGGAAAAACCCCTTCTCAAGCTGAACACTGAAGGTAGTCTGAATCACCCTGATGAACTCACCCCCAATAGTGAACGGAGGTAAGTGAACTTCTTTTCTAAAAATATCTTGGTGAAGATGTCTACAATCTGCTCATCAGTCGGGCAGTATTGCAAAATGATAGTCCTGTCATGCACTAGCTCTCTGATATAGTGCATGTGGATCTCTACATGCTTGGTCCTCTACCTAGAAACTGGATCCATGGATATCTTAATAGCACTTTGATTGTCACAAAAGAGGATAGTGGACAAATTACTACCTAGATCAAACTTTGAAAGAATGCGTTGCAACCAAACTGCTTGGATGCAAGCATTCACTGCTCCTCGATACTCGGCCTCTGTTGAAGATAGTGCTATGGCAGCCTGCTTTTTGCTTGACCAGAAAATGGGGCCACCACCAAACATGAATACATATCTATAAGTAGACTTCTAATCAATAGAATCACCCTCCCAATCAGAATCTGTGTATCCAACCAGCTCTAGCTCGGAGTCTACAGCATAGTAAATGCCGTAGGTCCTGGTTCGCTGAATATACTGGAGGATCCTCTTGGCTGTGTTCCAATGAATATCATGAGGCTGCTGCATTTATCTTGATACATCATTCATAGCATAACAAATATCAGGCCTAGAATGTGTCAAGTACAACAAGCTACCAATCAGTTGTTGATAGATAGTGCAGTCCATGGGAGGTGTGTTTTTTACTTCTTCGAGGCTGATCCCTGAAACGAAAGGGAATGGTGCAGGACTAAAATCAGCCATGTTAAACTTGACTAATACGTATGAAATTTATTTGGACTGAGTAACCATAATCCCATCATAATTTTGCTCAATTTCGAGCCCCAAAAATTGTTTTAGAAGCCCCAAATCACTCATTTCAAAGGCATTGTGGAGAGCAGCTTTGATAACTGAAATGGAGGCAACTGTGCTACCTGTGATCAGTAAGTCATCAACATATAAAACAATAATAATTATATGACCATCATACTACTATAAATACACATGTGTATCGGATCTACATCTCTGAAAGTTTTGTGAAAGAAGGAAAGCATCCATCTTGGAATACCACTCACTTGGGGCCTGTTTTAACACGTATAGTGACTTCTTTAGCTTGCAAACCAAAGATAGATAAGTGATGTAGCCCTCAAGATGCTTCATGTATATCTCCTCATGAATATTTCCATGCAGAAATGCTGACTTAACATCCATGTGATGCACTTCCCAGTGCTTGGATGCTGAAATTGCCAAAACAACGTAGATGGAGTCCATGTTTGCAACCAGTGCAAAGGTCTCATGGTAGTCCACTCCTTGGACCTAAGAGAAACCATTTTATACCAACCTTGCCTTATATTTTCAGGTTCTTTCACCGGTAGCAACCTTGGTCCGAAACACCCACTTGCATTGAACCAATTTCCTTCCCAGAGGAAGAGAAACTAGCTCCCAAGTAGTGTTTTTCTGAAGAGAATTCATCTCTTCATCCATGGCAACTTGCCATCTCGGATCCTTCCGAGCATGATAGTAGGATTTTGTATCTGAACTAATCATCAAATATCAAGTTTCGGACAGAAAATTATCAGGACAGGAGAGCGAAATACCTGCTCTTTGGAAATCAGACTGGGTTCTCCTTGGATCATCTGGATTTCCAATGTTTTCTCCTACGGAGGAAAGTGTCTGTCGAGCCCATGTAGGAAGATGATTTTGCACTTCAGGTTCTAATTCAGCATCTGATTATTTCTGCACACTGATATCAGAAATCAGAGGATCCAAATCAGGGCCATCACCCCCAATTTCATCATTCAAATATTCAGTAGAATAGGTACGAGATTCAGCAGTTTTCTCCTTCACTAGTTCCACCTCCTGAAGACGCTCATCGAACTTGACACTTCTCTCAATGATGATCTGTTTGGTATTTATATCCAGTATCTTGAACCCTTTATATTCATCAGGATACCCAATAAACATACATTCTATGCTTTGCGGTTGCAAAGCCCTTCTTTTATCAAGCAGAATCTGGGCCCATGCAGTGGACCCAAACACCCACAGGTTAGACACATCCGGCTTGTGTCTGAAGTATGCTTCAAAAGGGGTATTCCCTTTCATGGATGAGTGTGGAACCCTATTCTGAATGTATGATTCAGCATGCATGGCCTCAGCCCACAAATTTGCAGCAAGCTTCTTGGATTCCAACATACAGGTGGTCATCTCCTTGAGAGACCGATTCTTCCTTTCCGCTACTCCGTTCTGCTATGGAGTGTAGGGAATTGAATGTTGGACCTGAATACCAATTTGGGAGAATATGTACAGCAACTCATTACTGACATACTCCCCTCCATTATCATATTTCAATATCTTGATCTTAATCCCAAAGGCATTTTCGATCAAGGCCTTCAATTCAGAGAATTTTTCACATACTTCTGATTTATTTTTGAGAAAAAAAAACCCATGTATACCTTGAAAAATCATCAATAAAAGTAAAGAGATACCTTGATCCATTCATGGATGTGACAGGAATTGGACAGCTGATATTAGAATGTATCAGCTCCAATATGCATGTAGCTCGGTTTGCCTTCCCTCGATCGAACTTGTGCTCAGGGTGTTTTCCAATCACACAGCCCTTGCAAATTCCCATGGTTTCCTTGATGACTAGGAGGCATTCAACCATGGATTTTTTCTGTAATTGATGCAAATATTTGAAATTAAGATGGCCAAACCTCTCATGCCATAGCCTACTAACCTCATTCCCATGAGTTAGCAGAGCAGTGGGCTTTGCATCTGCAACAAAGTGAGAGAACTCATAGGCTTTTGCATGATGGTTTGCAAGGCCTTTAGCAATGAGTTTCCCAGATGCAATTTCTGTTATCTCAATATCATTTGGGCTGAAAGAAACTCTCTTAGGCACTCTAGTATGTGTCATCTGATAGCCAGTAAGGATATTTGATGCCAGAGACAGTACATATAATACATTTGAAAAGAAACAATTTTCAAGATCAACCGTACCTTGTCCTTCTGAAATGATGGTGGAGTCATCTCCCATGTGGATGGGGATGGATTTGCCAGTCTCCAAGGATGAAAAGGAGTCTTTTTCATCCATCATGTGGTTCAAATATCCTGAATCAATCAAGAGTGCTTTGGACTTCGAAGTGCTTTCCATGAGGGCATGACCTTTTTCATGCTGTGGTTCCCGATCATGTTGATCTCTCCTCTGAAAGCTTTCCAGAATATTGATGTGATTCCTCTCAAGAAGAGAGGTTGCTTCATCAAGCTTCTTCTTCATGCAGGCATGTTCAAGGTGGAATCCCTTCCTACAATAAGAACACTTGACTTTTTCCTTGCCATTGTGCCCTTTTCCTTTGTTCTTCCTTGAGCCGGAAGACTCATCATGCTGCTGATTTTCAACTCTAGGTTTTGGAGCATCAAATTTAGTTTTTTATTCTTTTGCTGCTTTCCTTTACCCTTCAGATCTTTGGGCCCCAAGACATGGAGGGCTTGATCACGGGAATATTGGATGATCCCCATCTAGACAAGCTTATCATGTTCACTTGTTAGGGACTCAATGAAGGCATTGAGTGTAGGCATCTTCCATCCAGGGGTTGTGAGCTTCCCCACATGGAATGTAGAAATAAAAACTAAATAGTCATCCCCAAGTTTGGAGAGTATAGCGAGGATGAGCTGATCATCCTCCTTCTCCACTTTGCATTGCTTCAAGAGTAAAACAATATGCTTGAACTTTGTGAAGAAATCATTCAGAGTCTCGAAGTTGGAGGGTTGGAGACACATGAGTTCATTTTCAAGCTGGTAAACCCTCAAGTCATCATGCTTTCCATATAGAGTCTCCAATTTGTCCCATATTTCTTTCAGACTCTTCAAATCCGTAAGATGGAAGAGAAGGTCTCGGGAAATAGAGAGGCACAAGAAACTAAAGGCTTCATCCTTCTTGTTCAAGAATCTTGATTTTTCTATGGCGGATCCAGGCTCAACTTCAGTGTCCATGGTGACTCTAAAAAGTCCTCTAGAGCACAGATAAATCACCATATCACTTTTCTATGAATGGAAATTGTATGGAGTCAAGAGATCTACTGAGGAGGCCATCTGGATGTGCTAGAGAGAATGCTTCACCTGTAGAAACCTGAAAATCAAAACAGAAAGGGCAATGTAAGGTCACACAGCCTGCACATTCTAGGCTTTCATCACACCCACCATAGTTAGTCAAGCAAGCTTGATCAACAAGTTCTTTACTTGGGGTATTAAGTGGTAAGCCTTGGCTTCTGGTGCAGTGCTGGATTTTTGAGCTATTGCTCAAATTTCATGCAGAAATATGTCAAAAAGCTTGTTTTTGAGAGATAGAGCTTCGTCCCATCGTAAGCTCTGATACCATATTAATCTTGTCTATTGATCTAGGAACAAAGCATCAATCTCATAAAGAATAATCAACAAATAACTCATGAAATGGTGTAATCGGTCTACAGGAATAGTAGCCGCTCAATAAAATCACATCAATAATGAATGATTACAACTACAATGACATGCTACAAGCATGAATGAAGAGACAATTTGAATTCCTTAGGAGGTCATTCGAATTGAATGAGTGATTCTAGCTTAACTGACTATTAGCCATGGTTCACACTCAGTTAATCACTGACCAAAACCCTAATTGACTCAACTAACCCTAACTGAATTCGGAGTGCAAGAAATGACTGAATCTCAACTGAAAGAGATCAAACACATGTCATAGCTCACCAACCATCAAGAGGTAGTACTACACTGACTCCAAGGAACCCCGATGAGGTTAACTAAAGTTGAACTGCACATCAGAAGTTGGTGGAGGCACCCCTGTTGACTCCAGTTCATTAAATAATCATTAAATAATATATTTAATGAGAGGAGGCACCTTAACTGACTTGTTTGACTGATTGTAACCACCAGTTAGCAATTAGGTGCATTAATATCACTCATATCACCCCCGGAGTGCTCCAGATAGCCTCCCCGAATGTAGGAGAAGGCTAAGTTAGCCTCCTTGACTGAAGGTAGGCATGGGTGTGACTGGATGATGTCAACTAATGCTCCAATGATGTCAATTAATGTCAATTATACTTAGGATAGTGGTTTAGCTAGGCCAATTTGACCAAAAAGAGTGTGTATGGTGGTAAATGTCTCCAACAGAAGTTGCATGGAGTATTGTGTATTGTGCATAGGGTTACAAAAACACTCTTCATGAATTTAGTTTTGTAATGTGTTGGAAACCTAATCATCAGATTATGATTCCATAGTTAATGTAAATATTGTATATAGAATATGAACATGAAGAGTCATGTAGGAAACCAAAAGGGTTGGTTAGAAGGTGAAACTCAACCAGCACGTCAATGTATTAATAAATGTTTTTGACAATGGAATAAATTAACCAAGAGTTATTCATTCCTAAATAGGTATCATAACACCACCTTCAATAACTCTTGTTGTTATGTCTCAATCTTGGCAGCCTGTTTGTTTGTCAGTCCATTGTCAGATTGTTGTCTCATTAACTGTGTCTGCCTTCTGCTCAGAATTGAACATTTTTTTCTTGGCATTTCTCCTCCATTCCTATTGCACGTAATTTGATTTATTATGTTTCTCACCACCAATCTACCATATGTGTTATTCACCTAAGTAATTGAGCCTATGTTAAGGTATGTTTTGAGTGTCTTGTTGACTGCATTCATTACCATGCAGTGTGTTGAGGTATACAATGATATTATATTAACCCTAATTCATTCCATTCTCTAGTTTCATCTCGTTGTTGATTTGTATTTATTTATGTTTGTGAATGGGAGAATTTTGTGCCATAATCTGTTCATTTTCTAGTGGAGAATGAGCCTCTCCCTCTTTTTACCCAAGAGCTACCTACAGACCTCCATCTCCATTTATTCCTACACAGTTTATATTTTGATTTATCTCAGTTTATAATCTTATGCATTCAAGGTGTTGAGGGTTCCTCAACCTGCAATTTTGAATTGCATGAGATTTGGGTCTAATATTGGAGGGCCATGATCCAACATCTTTGCTAAACTCATGAATATTGAAGAGACTATGACTGTGACTTGTGGAAAAGAAGTTTTCAGGTTGTGTGATATAACCTCTGTGTTAAATATGGAAGCTATGAGATGATTTTGTATGATATAACCTCACCTTGAAGCCTAAATATGTTGTGAATGCTCAATGTGTGGAGGTGATTCGTTCTATTTCTTGTTGAAAATACAAAAGAAAACCGACCTAATTCTTGTACATGGAGTGCATTCATATGGTTGTCATATGAGCCAGATATTTTTATATGGTGTGCATTTAATCATCCTGTGGATTATTTATGAACTTGTGAAGCATGAGTATGATCAATGTATGTTGTGAATGCTATATTGAAGTCTTGCAAATTTATTCATATATATGAATAATGTTTAGTGTACTCGTTGTATAAGATATGGATGATAAGTGACTCTCATAGGAGATGTGCATTTGATGTCGAGACTGATATAACTGCTGATGCTTGGAGAAATTATATGATGCATGTAATGCTTCACTTATCTTAAGTGATTTTTCCTTAAATATTGCTACGAGTGCTTGGCACTGTTCACAATGAATTAAAGATTGAAGATGCATGTTGTATCCTCCCAAATATTTAATGTTGTGACTACACACTATGTAAAAGAATATTGGTATGACAGTCCAAACTGTTGGTGTTGATTGTGTTCTTCCATTCTGCTGTAAATATCTCTCTTGGTGTAAGAGAGACTTCAAAGCCTAAAGATTGCTCATGCTTCATCAACCAACTATTGTGACCTACCTTTTTCTGGTGCAATATTTTGTAATATGTCTTTAAAGTGGTACTATGATTCTTAGTATAAGTTGTAAATATATAGATAAAAAAATGAGAGAATGATCTCCATGAATATAATATCACTCTAGAACTGTTTTGATAGAGCTATAGAATTATTTGTAATAGGTTGCAGAATTCTGTAGTAAGCCGCAGAATCATTTTGAAAGTTGTAAAGGAATGGGAACTCAAATTTGTATCCTATATTTTGTTAGAATCATTATATAAGTTGTAGGTTCAAGTCTAAATATGAATTCATTGACATCTATTTTTGGTTGTGTCCTCACTAGCAAGGACACATATCCAAAATGGTCTGGAAAGATAAAATCGAACTTCATCTACAATGACCTTTGGGACAGGATTTGTGAAGGAAACACTATTATATCATAATCAGATGTTGTCATAACTGATGATCCAAAACCTCCTACATCAGAGAAAGAGCTTGCTATATGGTAGTCTAGAGATAAGAAATCCTTAGCCATGGTCACTACCATTGTCAGTGAAGAGGTGAGCCAACATATTTTTCCTGCAAAATCATGTTTTGAAGCATTAAAGACATTAAAATACTTGTATGACTCACACTCTGAGATGGAAGTAATTCAGTTAATGTTAAAATTATTCAATTTGGAAGTAAAACATAATGATCTTATGTAGGTTGCATCTGAGTGTTAGTTTTTCAACATTTAAGCTAGCATTATGTTAGGATCTTTTCACTGAGAGAATAACAAGCACAGCAATAACATAAGCACATCACATGAGACAATAGACACAAAGATTTTTGATAGGGGAAACCATAAATGGAGAAAACCCCTCAACTTCCTCTAAGATAGTATCACCACAATATGTGAAACCCAAAACAGTAAGATGACCTCCCAACACAACAGCAGCCTTCTGTCTTCTGTCAAGCCCAAGTATTTCCTTCTCCAAAGGTGTGCCACACTTGAGAGAGCAAGTGATGTAATTCACAAGTGATAAATAGAGAGACTCTCACTCTCTATTTATATTCATCCGTTCACTTGAGTTTCCATTTCACACGTAGGCTCAACCTAATAATTACTACTCGAGCCTACACCTTAATTAGTGTATAATAACTCAAGTGCCCCGAAACTGTGGGGACTTACCTAATGACTTGATATGACTTGTTTACATTATTAATCCTCCCGATTGGAACATCAGGGTAAGACAACATGACTCAAATGCATAATAGAAACATCCCAGAATAAACATCGGGTTACAATACATGAAATACATAGAAGATTACATTCCGAAGTTACATATACATCAACACTCCCTCTTAACTAGGAAGGTATTCTTTCGACACAATTTTCAGCACTGGTCTTCTTCTCTGCATCAACTGGATCTTCTTCGTCTTCAGGTCATCTTCGTCTTCAAGTCATCTTTATCTTCAAGTCATCTGGATCTGGATCATCTCTCGATCTGGATCATCGTAGTACGTCATCACTGGATCTGGATCATCTCTCGATCTGGATCATCATCACTGGACTGGATCTGGATCATCACTCGATCTGGATCTCTCGGATTCATCATAACTGGATCTGGATCATAGCTCGATCTGGATCTCCACTGGTCATCATCATGTGTGTACTATCTCGTCATAGGAATTTCTACAGAGCCAGCCCTTTTTCATGCTGGTTGTAGGCCTACTCTCATGTAGGTCTTTGCCCAGCACTTATATCTGACCTGCTCATCAGAAAGGCATGCCTAGCACTCACATCTGATCATGTAGTAAACTACAATCACATCAGAAAGGCCCAGCACTCACATCTGATCATGTAGTAAACTACAATCACATCAGAAAGGCCCAGCACTCACATTCACCAGCATGATAGGACATCACATCACTAACATTTGTGAAATGGATCTGCACTTATATCTGACCTACTCGTCAGAATGGCACAGTACTCACATCCATCCGGGCTGGATCACATCCACTCACAGTGATGGGAGAGTCCTGCACTTCCACCCAGGCTGGATCACATCCGCTCACAGTGGTGGAATATTTTCTCACTTTCATCCAAGCTGGATCACATCTGCTCATAGTGATGAAAGACTCTCATCCAGGCTGGATCACATCCGCTCACAGTGATGAGAGATTTGTGCACTCACATCTGACCTGGTAGGAACTGAATCATACACCCTCATCAGAATGGCCCCCAGTCCCTGACTGAGCTACCTGGTAACTGACCAAGCGCCTCCACTCTCCCTGAGAGTAGCAGTTTCCCTTACATCTGTCCTACTCGACAGAATGGCCAGCACTCACATCTTTCATGGGAGGAACTTAATCCTTTAGCCATGACCAAAATGGCTTAGCCCTTACATCTGACCTGCTCGTCAGAATGGCTCTCTCAGTCCCTGACTGAGTGTTCCTGGTAACTGACCAGGTGCCTCCATTCCTCGAATGGCAGTTAGCACTTATATCTTACATGGAAGGAACCACATCCTCTCACCATGACAGAATGGCTCAGCCCTTACATCTGACCTGCTCGTCATAATGGCTTTGGATATCTAGCACTCATATCTGACATGGAAGGAACCAAATCCTCTCACCATGACAGAATGGCTCAGCCCTTACATCTGACCATGGAAGGAACCAATCCTCTCACCATGTCAGAATGGCTATGGGTCTCATCACTATCTCTGGGAGGAAACCTCGATCTGGAGAACACCAAGTCTCTCTCTGAAGTACTCTAACTTCAGCCTAGCCAATGGCTTTGTCAACACATTAGCTATATGTTCCTCCGTCGCAACATACAAGAGCTTCACTGCTCCTCTCTGCACCATATCCCTGATATAGTGATATTTGATCTCGATATGCTTCGACCTGTCATGGAACACTAGATTCTCTGACAACTTCACGCAACTCTGGTTGTCACAATGTATACAAGTAGCATCCAACTGGAGATCAAATATATCAGATAGTAGCTTCCGCAGCCATACTGCCTCACAACTAGCTGAACAAGCTGCGACATACTCTGCTTCAACTGTACTCAATGCCACACAGGATTGCTTCCTGCAAAACCAAGAGATCACACCTAATCCCATACTGAAGCAACACCCTGAAGTACTCTCCCTGTCGATGGCACTGCCTGCCCAATATGAATCAACATAACCCTCCAAGTTAATCTTCTGATTCGCATCGTACTTGAGCCCATAATCAATTGTACCCTTCAAGTACCTCAGAATATGCTTTGCAACAATCAAGTGAACACTTCTTGGATCTGTCAAGTACTGGCTCAAGGTGTTCACAGCAAAGCAAATATCTGGTCTCGTGTTCGTCAGGTACATCAATGACCCAATCATCTGACGATACATCGTAGCATCAACCGACTCTGATGAAGCATCACTCAATAGCTTCAGGTTTGATGCCATAGGTGTAGCCATAGCCTTGCAGTCCATCATCCCAAATCTCTTCAGGATCTCTACTGCATACTTCCCTTTCCCAAGGAAGATTCCATCTGTACTCTGCCACACCTCCATACCTAGAAAGTAATGCATCATCCCCAAGTCCTTCATCTCGAACTCAGCAGCAAGCTTTCTCTTTGTATCAGCAATCAACTCATCTGTATTTGTCACAAATAGATCATCTACATACAGTAGAAGCATCACTGGGTTTCCATCTTCAACCTTGTAGTAAAGGTTGGAATCCGCTTTACTTTTGGTAAAGCCCAAACTAGATAGAAAGCTGTCAATCCTGCCGTACCAGGTCCTGGGTGCCTGTTTCAAACCATACAGGGCTTTCTTCAATCTGCACACATGAGACTCTCTGTCATGTGTCTCAAAACCGAGTGGTTGTTCTACATACACTTCCTCTTCAACTACACCATTCAAGAAGGCAGTCTTGACATCCGTCTAGTGTATCTTCCACTTCATCACTGCAGCCAAAGCAAGTACTGATCTGATGGAAGTGTATCTGGCTACAGGTGCAAAGGTCTCTTCATAGTCTACTCCCTCTTTCTGAGAGAATCCTCAAGCTACAAATCTTGCTTTATATTTTTCAATGCTACCATCCGCAGCATGCTTAATCTTGTAGATCCATTTGGAAGTGACAACTGACTTCCCTTTTGGTCTTGGGACAACATCCCAAACATCATTTTTCATGATCGATTGATATTCTTCGATCATAGCATCTTTCCATTCTTTCTGTTCTGCTGCCTCTTCATAACTGGAAGGTTCTTTATCAATGAAATCACATAGCAAAGCTACATACCCAGAATTGGATCTAGTCCTTTTTCTTTCTCTGTGATTCTCTTCTGGAGCCCCATATCTTTCCACACCTTGGATAAGTTCACGTACCCAAGCAGGTTTCCTCTTATGAGAATTCTTCTCCAGAGGTGGATCTATAGGTCTTTGTGGTTCCTCGAATTCTTGATCTTCTTCTTGAGCTTCTTCGTTCATGATTGTATCACGGATCCTGGGTGCTTCTGCTTCTGCCTTTTCAGATTCTTCAGCAGGTCTCTTTCTGGATTTGCTGTAAGTTGTGCCTTCATCAAATGTCACATCCCTGCTGATGTCAATCTTCTTGTATCCTGGAAAGTAGATTCTATAGGCCTTCGAGCTTTCCGAGTATCCCACAAATATGCCCTTCTTTCCTGAAGGATCTAATTTTGTTCTCTTCTCTTTTGGAATATGTATGTATACTGGACAACCGAATATTCTGAGATGGCTGACTTCTGGTTTCTTGCCGGAGAAGACTTCTTCTGGAGTATTGTTCTCGAGTACTCTATGTGGAGTTCGGTTCTGTACATACACTGTTGTTCTGGTAGCTTCATCCCAAAGATGCATAGGTAGATCTTGATCATGAAGCATAGCCCTTGCAGCTTCCATGATAATTCTGTTCTTCCGTTCTGCAACCCCATTCTGTTGTGGATTATAAGGAGTGGACAACTCCCTCTTAATCCCTAATTCTCTGCATAGCTCCTTGAATTCATTCGAAGTGAATTCTCCACCATTATCTGATCTGATGGTCTTGATCTTCTTTTCAGTCTGGTTTTCGATCAAGGCTTTGAATTCCTTGAATTTGCTGAATACTTCATCTTTGTTCTTCATAAAATAAATCCATGTCTTTCTAGAAAAATCATCAATAAAAGAAACATAATATGCATACCCGCTAAGTGAGTTTGATGACATCGGACCGCATACATCGGAGTGGGTGATTTCTAGAATGCTTTTGGCTTTGCTTTCACTGCTTGGAAATGTCTTCTTCGTGTTCTTTCCTTTCGCACATCCTTTGCAAACTCCTTCATGTTTTGCTTGAATTTCTGGAAGACCTTCGACAGCTTTACTTGCAATAGGTAGTGCTCTATAATGTACATGTGCAAGTATTCTATGCCAAAGTTCATTTGGCTCTGCTGTGTCATGGATCAAGGCTTGTTCTGGATGACCCTTCAATTTGTACAAGCCTCCTTCTTGTTCTCCAATTACTACCGCATCATCGATAGTCTTTCCTTTTGGCCACATGATGACTTGACCATCTATGAATGCAACCCGCATTCCTTTTGCATCCAAGGCTGAAATAGATAGAAGGTTCTTCTTGAGTCCTGGAACAAACAATACTTCTTTCATTGTTAGAGACTTACCGGATTCTAGCTTGTATGAAGATTCCCCACTACCTTGTATTGGATATTGGTAGTCATCTCCTAGTTTCACCTTATGAGGTGATTCATGTTCTGATAGTCTCACAAAGGATTCCTTAAATCCCGTCATATGTTTGGAAGCACCACTGTCTATGATCCAATCATCACTTCCATGAGTAATGTTCCCTGTGAGAGCTGAAATCAGTACATAGTCATCCTCACTTGAAGAATCTTCACTTTCATATCTGGATATTTTTCTGGATGGTTCATCATCCTCTGCAGCATGAGCATGATGTCTTCTTTTGCTGCTCTTCTTCATCTTCTTCTGTTTTTTAGGACAATCTTTTTCCATGTGTCCTGCTTCATCACAAGTATAGCATATGATCCTAGACATGTCTCTTTTAGCATTATCTTTTTGAGAGTGATTACCTTTGAAGTGATGAGGCCTTTTTCTTGATGTCTTGGAGTGAGTCTTGGAGCACACTGTAAGAGCTTGGTCTTCACTACCCATATTCTCTTCTCAAGCTGCTATTCAAGCTTCTTCTTGAGAGCACTCTTCCCATAGTCTGCTGAACTTGACCAACTTCTTTCTCTCACAAATTCCTTGAATGAAAGCATCCCATGACCTAGGGAGGCCATTCAAAGTAGTCATGACAATCTCTTCATTTTCCATTTCTTCATCAATAGCTTCTAATTGTTCTTTGATTTGAGAAACCCTTGTGAAGTATGACTGGATAGTTTCTGCATTCTGAATCTTCACATTCTTCAACTGGTTCCTCAAGGTCATCTTCCGATTGATGTTATTTCCTTCAAACAATTTGGTTAGGGCATCAAACATAGCTTTAGGTGTCTTGAGAGAGGACACCTGTGGGATAAGATTATCCTTGATAGAATCAGCAATGATCCTCTTTGCCATAACCATCTTCTTCTTATGTAGGGTCTTTTCCTCATCTCCCTTTGGAACTGGAATCTCCTCATGAATATAGGAGTCTAGTTCATTCTCTTCCAGGACCAGGGAGATCCTATACTTCCAAGCTCGGAAGTTATCAGCCCCCTCAAGCTTTTCATCAAGCTTGGTATGATGATACATCTCTAAATAAGAACCTCAAATGGAAATAGAAAAGATTTTAGATCTTACCAGGTTCAAAATGTCAAATCTGAAGCTTGAGCTGAAATCCTGCAGAGCTGGTTCAGGAGCAACAAGGGTTTTGCTTTCCCGAAGTTCTGTCCACCCAAATGCCTTCAAATTTGTTCCTAGCTTCGATTTTGGGGAGGAGATCAATCTAGGAATGGGCTCACTGAAAAATTCCTCTTCTGCAAAAAGCCCTAATTTCCGACCCTAGTGACAGGTCCAAAACTGAAAAATCTCAGAATTGAATTATGTTTCGACAGAAAGATGCGCCCTAGGGAGGAGAGTAATTCCACCTTAATTTTTCTGAAAATTTGTGGAGAAAGATCCATAAACAAGGAAGCCCTAGCCTCCGCAGCTGCACAGTGTCTTCTTCTCAGGTTAGCTCTGATGCCATGTTAGTTTTTCAACATTTAAGCTAGCATTATGTTAGGATCTTTTCACTGAGAGAATAACAAGCACAGCAATAACATAAGCACATCACATGAGACAAGAGACACAAAGAGTTTTGATAGGGGAAACCATAAATGGAGAAAACCCCTCAACTTCCTCTAAGATAGTATCACCACAAGATGTGAAACCCAAAACAGTAAGATGACCTCCCAACACAACAGCAGCCTTCTGTCTTCTGTTAAGCCCAAGTATTTTTCTTCTCCAAAGGTGCGCCACACTTGAGAGAGCAAGTGATGTAATTCACAAGTGATAAATAGAGAGACTCTCACTCTCTATTTATATTCATCCGTTCACTTGAGTTGCCATTTCACACGTAGGCTCAACCTAATAATTACTACTCGAGCCTACACCTTAATTAGTGTATAATAACTCAAGTGCCCCGAAACTGTGGGGACTTACCTAATGACTTGATATGACTTGTTTACATTATTAATCCTCCCGATCGGAACATCGGGTTAAGACAACATGACTCAAATGCATAATAGAAACATCCCGGAATAAACATCGGGTTACAATACATGAAATACATAGAAGAATAGATTCTGAAGTTACATATACATCAACACTGAGATCAGAGCAATCATGCATAAGATCCAAGCATCTGGTATGAAACTTGACCTTCCACTTGCAACATCTATAAAGTCACTATATTCAACTCACTCCAACTACCTTGAATCTTTGCAAGCAAGTGACAAGTTCAAAGACCTCGCCTTTGATAACTTGGTAGAAAATATTGCAAACAGAGAGAAATCCTTTGGAAAGAAATCAAGTGATCCTGCTGAAGAATATCTTTGCTTTGTTCATAAAAAAAAGAATCGGCATAAAGACCCTTCCAAAGGATATAGCAGCAGAAAAGGATGATGAAGAATAAATTTCATAGGTAAAGGGGGAAAAAGGGGGCAGAAACAACTCAAGCAAAAGATCAGACCTGAAGTGCAATTGCCATGGAAAGAATGGACATGAAGCAAGTCACTGTTGGGATTCTTGGGAGTCCATCAAAGGAAGACACAATCAGAATAAAGAAGACAAGAATAATAATCAAGAGGCTACTAAAGTTCTGGATTCATCTCATTGTATAGTTGCACACTGTAATCTTGGTATTAATGAAATAACTTCTCTTTCAACTCACAAAGATTGTTGTTTGCTTGATACTGGTACAACTTCTCATATGAATTTTAGAAAATATTATTTTAAACAACTAAATGACATTGAAAATGGAATAGTATACTTTTCATACAAATATAGCCTCATACCAAGGGGAATTGGTTCAATCAATCTAAAGCTGCCTGGTTTCCCTGATTTTGTGTTAAAGAATGTTCTCTATCTTCCATAGTTGCAGAGAATATTGTTATCCTTAGTGCAGATTAGGTAGTAAGACCATTCCATTCACATGTTTGATGGAATTGTATAGATAAGGATGTCCTCTTGTAGCGTTCCCTCCCCTCTGCATGGGAGGGATGTTGATCTGATGCTCACTTTGATACCTTTAATACATCCACCCAGTGCCCATACACCTGACTGATATGCATAATAATTTAAAACTTATTATTTCTTTCTCTTTCCACATAGTCATGGGTCATTTTCATCCTTTAACATTCACTCTTAGGCTTAAAAACCATGGTAACAATCGTTCTGCAGCTTACAAATCCACTCGGCAACCAGAAAAGTCATTTTCGCACTGAAACTAACATTTCTAATTTTCTCCTTCTGCAATGCAGCTTGCGACAGACGTGTTGGGTCCCAAAATGCCCCTTTTTAACCACATCCCTTATACCATGTTTGTCTTGTCTTATTCCATTTTGCGCACCAAATAGACATTCTTTCCTCACTTGAGCCCTGAATCTTCACAGGTATGATAATTTATTGTTTCATCTTATTAATGCTTATGATTGTTATAATCAAGAATTTGATTCTTGAATTACGCTAACTGATTATGATTTCACAAAGATAGTGCAAGATGTGAGAGAGTACAGGTGTAGCAACCTGAGTGGTCCAAAGAGGATATGAGCATTCACTATCAGTTGTGACTTGTCAGACCCGTCTATACATGGGGATCCAACAAAGGGTCATCATTCCACGCGGTCTGTGACAGACATGGCTACGATAGACACGGCTGCAATAGACTTAGCTATAATATCGCGCCACTGCTTGAAGTTAGATACAATCATCCGGGCCTCTCTTGAATTGGTTCTGTTATTCATTTACTAGCTCAGGAAACATAATTGCCTATATACCATGCCTCTGTTTAATTCCACTCACAGCTGTAACAGTGCATGTAACAGGGCAGCCTGAAGATCATAGATCTTCATCTATGATATTCATGGATTCCCGATATTATTGGTTGAGGGTTACGATTGTTTACGTATAAGTATGGGGAAGTATTCAGAGCCTGGGGTTGGAAAATATCAGATTTTATTGTATAAGTTGTAACAGAGACTATAACTTCATTTCACCATTTTAATACAAGGAGCAAGATTCTTCATATCTCTGTGTTTTAGCTTGTGTTAGTTTCGACGTTTCTGTCTGAAGGCTGGGCCCGCCTTCCCACAGAGATCGCTGAGTTAATTAGATGTTTGATTAGTTATTTGTGTGGTGTGGATGTTACATTGTATGCATTTTCTTCAGTAGCTGCAACAGTCATGTTGATCGTTGTGTTTCCTTGAATACTCAGTACTTGCATTTCCTTTAAGCTGTAGTAGTGTGGTGTGATATTCGACTGTGTAGGTTAGTTTCTTTTATGCATGTGTTTGATAGCTGCAACAGTCAATCTCTCCCTTAGTTTCTTTAAATTAGTTGTCTTGCTCAGGTTTGATAATTCAAGTAGACTAAAGTTTAGAGTTGTTGATTCAATTCCTGTTATTTCTTATTCCTAGATTAAGGTTGGATTAGTTAGTCACAATGGATCTACATATAGTTTGGCAAATTAGGATTTAACTTTCTGCAAAAGTAATTCTAGATATTTATTTCAGGAATCATTCATTGCTAGGTTGAAGTTGTAGGAAGTAATTGCAATTATGAATTCTTAGATACGTAGTTTAAATCAGTTTGATTGTGGGAGGAGTTTGACAAAAGTAATTCTAGATATTTATTTCAGGAATCATTCATTGCTAGGTTGAAGTTGTAGGAAGTAATTGCAATTCTGAATTCTTAGATAGGTAGTTTAGATCAGTTTGATTGCAGGAGGAGTTTGAAAAAATAGATAAGTAGGACAATTTATTAAGTCATCAACTACTTAGTGTTTAAGCACATATAGTGTGAGTTATCTTTGAAATAAAAATAATTCCCTGGGTTGACAATTTAGATTGAGCATTCTGCATGATGGTTTTAATTAACTGGCATATAGAGTGACCAACAAGATGAAACTCTACAAAACCCCGATGTGATTTCATGCCTTTCTGCATTCTACTTTTCGCCTTTCGTTGCATACTTCGGGAATCAGAAACTTGAAAATACGATGAAATCATTTTACCACATTCCTCCTTCTCCATTCTGCCTTCTTCCTTCCACTGTGGACTTTGGGAATCAAAAACTTAAAACACGGTAGAATCATCTAACCACATTCCACCTTCTGCATTCCGCCTTCCACTGTGGACTTCAGGAATTAGAAACTTAAAACATGACGGAATTGTCTAACCATATTATGCCTTCCATTGCGAACTTTGGGAATCATAAACATTAACAAACGACACCTTTATTTGTTCACCTTCCTCTTTCTGACTTTTGACCTTCTGCTTTTCGTGGGTCGACTTCGGGATGCAAAAATCCAACACTTAGCCTCATTTCTCTTTCTGTCTTCCGATTTCCGAATTCTGACTTCTGACTTCTAACTTCAGAAAACCACGAAATGACTGCTTTAACTTTTGGTTTCCCACTTTCTAAATTCCAACCTTTCACTTTACGTGGGCCGACTTCAGGATGTGGAAAACCTACTTTATTCCTTAACCATTTCCTATTCTGTCAATTTCTAACTTCCTCCTTCCAAAGCGGGCTCGGGGTGCGAAAATCCAACTTTCTTCCTTAGCTTTTTCTTTTTTTTCCTGCTTCCGATTTCCGACTTCTTCCTTTCTGTAGGAAGATCCCGAAGGAGAGAACAAACAAATTTTACCCTAAGATAGATGCATTTTTTTACCTATAACCAAGATTCTAGCCTCCATAAACTTAAGCAAAATGCAGTAGAGAATATAAGGCATAAACAGATGCAAATGCAAGGACATTAAAAATAGTAAACTCTACTTAAATCATAATAAGCATTCAACATATTCAATATATTCATAAGCAAATACATTGCAGAAATCATACAACAGAGAATACTTATCTTGAAGAGGAAGTTGTCCCGCAGCTACCTATGTCGTTGCAACATTCCACCCAACCATAGGCCAGTTGTGTTCATCAATATCTCAACACAACTGCCACCCCCGAGCTGGGAATGATTCCCACAAGGAACTAGGAAACTGCAATCTCACACATAGCCAGAACACACCAAACACAATCAATCCACCCTATAGTTGGCTTTATCAGACTGTCCAACCTAGCCAATACATAATTGGGTTTATCAGGTTGTAGGTAAACAAGCTAATACACTTGTTGGGTTTATCAGGATACATAACCAAGCCAACTAACCATTGGGTTTATTAGACTACACACAGTCAATCCAAGATACACATTAAGGACCAGCCAATCCAACTAATAGATGGGTTTATCAAGCCGCTCAACCATTCCATCTTACTGCTGGGTTTATCGATCTTCTTAGCCAATCCATCTAATAGTTGGGTTTATCAGGATACCCAGCCAAGCCAACTAACATATGGGTTTATCAGGCCACTCAGCCAAGACACCTTACTGCTAGGTTTATCATGCTTCTCATCCAATCCATCTAATAGTTGGGTTTATCAGGATTCCCAGCCAAGGCTAACACATGGCCAAATGTACAACAAGACATAGCCAAGCTAGCACACTGTTTTCTTTATCAAGATGTTTAGCCAATCCAATATATGATTGGGTTTATCAAGCTGTGTAGCCAAGACAATATATCATTGGGTTTATCAGGATGACAGCCAAGCCAATATACCTTTGGGTTTATCAAGATTCTAAGGTAGTGGAAAGGAAGAATGGCTAAGCTAGTGGATCATTCAAGATCTAGGGACACCTCCACAAGATCTATCCAGCATGGAATACACAATACCTACACACCCAACACAAGGAAGTATCCCCTTCTCTACTACATAGTCCCTTGGGCTATACCTTCCCTTCCAGTGCTCTTCAGGATGTGTAGAGAAGATTCAGCAACCACTCTTATATTTTTGGGAGGTTCCTCTCTTCACTAGGTTTATCAAGCCCATTCAGAATCTCTTCCACTCCTAAGTCTTGCATACAGTTTAGACCCAAACTAGGGCACACATAACAGCAAACCACAACGAAACACAGCAACACAGGGCTCCACTCTATAACATAGAACAAAACTACAGAAATGCATAGCAACACTTTGCTACCTCTTGTTGCGCGAGGAGGAAGAACTCTATGGGATGAGGATACACTACTGAACCACAGATGCTTCACATGACTCGGGATAGTGAAACACAATAGAATATGAATATGGAAACTGATGGGAATGGAGAGAAAAAACAAAATGAATTGGGTGACTCCCAAAATGATAGATTGGGAATGCATTCTAGTGATTACTTGCTTCAGAATAAAGAATGCATATTCCCAGACTACAGGCTTGCTCAGACATGAAATATCACTGCCATGCCTTGCTCTACCCAAGGCATTAACTGTCTCAACCAACTTCTGGAAGAATTGAATGATTGAGGAAAGAGGACAAAAAGGGTAGATGAGATCTCCTGGGTTCTCTCATTGACATCTGCTCTCACCCTATTGTCTCAAGGTATTAGATAAATCCCCCTCCCTATTCCTTGTGAAAGCATGCCCCCATATCTTTCATTGCAGTGCATAGCTAGTTGTGGTATTTCATTAAATTGGATTTTTACATGCTATCTTCAAAATGTAATGTGCCTGACTAGCACTATAACCATCTGCATCGATCTCGATCATCGATACACAAAATACCAAATCAATGGAAATGCCTTGGCCTTGATCTCCTCGCCATGACTTAAATACAATATAGACATCATGTACAATTTTAATACCATGGGGTCAAAACCCGGGTATTACACCTCTAACAACAAGGTCAGCATGACGAGGTATGAAGATGGAAAGCTGTTAAAATTGAAGGGTTGTTCTGCAACAATTCAAAACCTTTCCTATATGTCTCATATTGAAGAAGTTAACCTATCATCCAGTTTATTATGGCATGCAATATTTGGTCACTTGAATTATAACAGTCTTCCTTTATTAAGAGAGAATGGTGTATATGGTTTACCTACTATTCTTAAGCAAAGGAACAATCTGATGCATGTATCTTAGGAAAACATAGTAAGCAGCCTTTTTAGGAGTCTAAATTCATAGCATGTAGAAATTTAGAACTAATTCATTTTGACTTATGTGGCCCCGTGCATATTCCTTCTGCAAATGGTAATAAGTATCTCATGACTTTTTTTATGACTATTCAAGAATGTGTTGAGTATATTTATTGAAGACAAAGTCTGAAGCTTTTCAAACATTCAAGAACTTTCATGCATGGATAGAGAATCAATCACAAGCTAGTATTTGTACATTTCGATCTGATAATGGTAAAGAATACACCTCTAAGGAATTTGAATATTATTTTTCCAAACATGATATTACACGTCACACTATAGTTCCTTATCATCCTCTACAAAATGGTGTAGCAGAAAGGATGAATAGAACATTAATATACATGGAAAGATCAATGATGTTTTCAAGAATGTGAAACTGGTGTTTTGGGGTGATGTAGTAATATGTGCAACATATTTAAGAAATAGATTTCCATCTCATGTTATTGAAGACTAAGACTCCACATGAAATGTGGTTTGGCCACCTTTCTTTGGTTAGGAGTCTGGAATTTTTTGGTTCCACTTGTTATGCCTTGATACCTAAGGAGAAAAGAAACAAACTTAGCTCTAGAAGTTGAATATGTATTTTCTTGGGGTATTCAAACACTTCAAAGGAATATTGTCTTTATGATAAGGTAAAAAAAAAATTTGTTGTTTCTAGAGATGTCATTTTTCTTGAAACTAATAAAAATGGCAAGTCTATTGAAAGGCAGCTTGATCGTCTGTAGAGGTGTTCCCATCTAAAGATATATTATGAATTTGATAATGAAATTCCAAACCTTAAAGGGGGAATATGGATATTGGATCAGGATCAAACTTTGTAATTTCCTTTTGAAGCACCAACACCCGCTCATGAAGAAAATCATGAAGAAGAACTCCCCACCACTTCACTTGAATTGGATGATGTTATTAAGAGAATTGGAAGATTGAACCTTGAAGAGAAAGTAACACCACCTCTAGTTGATCAACCTGGACCATCAAAGAAGATTCCAAAATGGGCCATCAAGACACTTGAAAGTGTCCATCCGGATGAAGTTGGAAAGACAGAAATGAGAAATTCAATAAGACAAGATGATGGAGAAGAAGCATATAATTCAGGTGATTACATGGATGTCTCATTTGATTGTGAATTGAATTTATATACTCACTTTGAACCAGATTCCTTTATATAAGAAGATAAATGTGATGAATAGAAAGAGGCTATGCAAAATTAATATGATGCACTCATTAAGAATGGAACCTATAAGTCGGTTGACCCTCCAATTGGAACCAAACAAATTAGTTGCGAGTGAGTACACAAGAACATACAATTCAGATGGCTCACTTGAAAAACACAAATCAAGGCTTATGGTGAAAGGTTATGCATAAAAAGAAGGAACTTACTATAAAGAAACATTCTCCCCCACAACAAAATTGGGTAGAATTCACACTTTGCTCTCCATGGTAGCACAAAATGGGTGGAAAGTCCATCAAATGAATGTAAAAATTGCTTTCTTAAATGGAGACTTGAAATAAACAAATTTCATGTCTCAACCAGAAGGATTTGTTGTAAAGTGACAAGAAAACAAGGTATGCAAGCTTTTCAAATCCTTGTATGGCTTAAACCAAGCACCACAAACATGGTATGAAAAGTTAACTGAGAATCTTCTAAATCTAAATTTGAAGCATTATAATCTTGATGATGCAACATTGTTGCTGAAGAATGTTGGAGATCTATTGTATTTCTTGGAGTATATGTAGATATCCTCTTGGTGACAGGGAACAATGAATATTACATAACATCCATAAAGAAATATTTGAAGAAATGTTTTTAAATGACTGATTTGGGACATCTTCATTATTCCTTAGGAATTGAAATGACTCAACATCCAAATTACATATTCATATCTTAGAAAAATTATGTTGGATAATTGTTGAACAACTTTTGCATGCCCTAATGCAACCCTCTCTCAACTCCAATGGAACAAAATTTGAAGCTCACATCAAGTGAAGGAAAACAATTTGAGGATGCAACAAAGTATTGATAGCTTGTAGGAAGCCTTATCTACCTTACCACTACCAGAACATGTATTCCTTATGTTGTTGGTATTCTTTCCAAATACATGCACAAACCTTGTGAAGGACATTGGTCTGCAACAAAAAGAGTTATAATGTGAGGAACCTCCTACAATAAACAATGAAAATGAACGATATAACATAAATAACATAGCATGGAAGAGAATTTATTGATCACGAGCCACTTCAACGGGGAAACCTCCTTTGAGCAAGCTCAATACAAAATAAATCATGGATGCCTTCATTGGCCTCAACACATACTTGTATACTAAGTCTAAGCTAAACAACTATTACTCCCCATGAATGTGGGATAATACAATATACTCATAGGATGACTTATAAAGCATATGTGTCCAACAAAAATATACTAACGAAATAAAGAGGAGGGTTGACATGGATTCTTAACATCCCCTCCCTCTTAGAAAATATTTGTCCTCAAAGATTTAGATGTGGAAATTGTTGTTGAATCTGGAGGAGTGGTTCCCATGTAGCATCCCCTGGTTGCATGTCGTGCCACTGAATTAAGAACTTTGTGATGGATCGAGAGCGAAGTTGATAAGTGTGCTTATTGAGGATGGCCTCTGCCTCCAAAATGATGGATCCTTCATTATCCAGTTCTAGTAAGACAGTTTGTGCTCTGATGTTGGTGCCAATCACTTTCTTAAGACAAGCAACATGAAATATTGGGTGAATGCAAGAAGAAGGAGGAAGTTCCAATTTATAAGCAATGGAACCAATCTTCTGAAGAACCTTATATGGCCCATAGAAATTTGGAGCCATATTCTGATGCCCTTTGAGTTTCAAGGAGGATTTGCTGTAAGGTTATAGACGAAGAAAAACCATAACGTTGATTTGAAAGGTGCGCTTAGAATGGTGCTGGTCAGCCTGTTGTTTCATGTGGTTTATTTCCATGTGAATCTTGTCCTACAGAATGTGAAGAATATGATCTCAGTTTCGGAGAACCATGCCAACTGCTTGAACCGGTGAGCTATTGGGGGTGTATGGAAGGAGCACTGGCGGTGCGTGACCATAAACTGCTTCATATGGAGTCATTTTAGATGCAGTATGGTAGGAAGTACTCTACCACCATTCAGTGAGAGGGAGCCACTTTTCCCACTGATGGTGTTGTTTGGAGGTGAATAAATGAATATAAGTTTCCAAGCATTTGTTCATGACTTCAGTCTGACCCTCTGGTTGTGGGTGATATCCTAAACTCATATTTAGTTTGGTGTCGGTGAGGCGAAATAGTTCTGTCCAAAAATGACTTGTGAAAGTGGCATCGCGGTCTGAGACAATGGAAGAAGGGATTCCATGAAGATGGAATATTTGGTCCATGAAAATTTGTGCGACTAAGGAGGCAGTATATGAATGGCTGAGAGAAAACAAATGACTATATTTGGAGAGTCGATCAACCACAACCAAGATTACGGTCTTCCCTCCAGATTTAGGGTGCCCTTCAATGAAATCCATCGAAATATCTATCTAGATAACGAAGATTCATTGACATAACCTTGTTGAATAGATTGTAACCAATTTGGAATAGGCATAGAAATAGATGAAAGAGAAATATGGTCATCAAATGTGTGGGAAAGAGCATCAACCACAAGATTGTCCTTATCCTTCTTGTAAGTGATATCATAATCATAACCGATGAGTTTTCTAACCCATTTTTTTTTTATTGGGGATGAGACCCATTGTTCTAGGAAATATTTTAGACTCTGGTGATCAGTCTTGATGCAGAAATGATTCCCTAAGAGGTATGGTCACCACTTTTGTACTGCAGGCAAAATAGCCATCATTTCCTTCTCATATGTAGAGGCGGCTAAATTCTTACCAGAAAGGGATTTGATAGTGAACGCAATGGGATGTTCATATTGAAGGAGAACAAAACCAATTCCATTGTTGTAAGCATCACTCTTAATAGTGAAGGGCTTGGAAAAATTGGGGATAGCTAGAACAAGTGTGGTACACATAGCTTGTTTCAATTTATCAAATGCACGCTCAGTAGCATGTGTCCATGTAAAAGCATCCTTTTTTAGTAGAGTTGTTAATGGAGCTGAAATATTCCCATAATCCTTGAAAAAATTGTGGTAGTAGCTATTCAGTCCCAAAAACCCATGAAAGCTCTTGAGTGTCTGAGGATGCGGCCAATTTTTCATGACCTCTATTTTGGCAAGATCTACATGAACCCCTTGTGCTGAAACAATATGCCCAATATATTCTACTTCCTTCTGCCTAAAAACATGTTTACACTGTTTGGCATGGAGATGATGATCATAGAAAAGTTGCAGTAAAAGATCCAGATGTTGGCAATGATCAACCCATGTTTTACTATATATGAGGATATCATCAAAGAACACCATAATGAATTTCCGCAAGTAGGGCCATAATATTTTATTCATCAATGCCTGGAATGTGGAAGGAAGATTCGTTAAGCCAAATTGCATGACCAAAAACTCATAGTGGACATCATGTGTGCGGAAAGATGTTTTAAGGATATCATCCTCATGAACCTGAATTTGGTGATACCCAGAACGAAGATCCAACTTGGAGAAATGATGAGAACCATGAAGCTCATCAAGAATCTCATCAACAATGGGAATTAGAAACTTATCCTTTATTGTGATGTGATTAAGTTCTCAAAATTCAATGTAGAGGCACCATGACCCATAATTTTTTTAGGACAAGAAGAACTAGTGAATATAAAGAATTGGTACTAGGGAAAATAATACCTTGCTTCAGTAAGTCCCAAACAAGAATCTCAATCTTTGTCTTGTCATGAAACGGGTAGTGATAGGGTATGATGTTGGGAGGGATCATGCTTCTAGGAAGGAGCAGAATATGATGGTCATCTGGTCTTGAAGGTGGAAATCCCACTGTCTCAGCAAAAACACATGCATATCGATCCAAATATGTTGTAGATCCAAGGGAGTAGTTGATATCGCTGAAGGTTGCATCTGAATGAAATGGAGTTGAGCAATGACACCATGTGAATTCTTATTGAGGAGATTTCCCATGCGATGTGAACTGATGATGCTGAGAGACCCTAGTTTTAATCCCTTCAATGTGTGTTTTTTCCCATTGAATGAAAACTGCATCCAAATTTCAGAAAAATCCCATAAAATGGGTCCAAGTGTGCATAACCATTGAGTGCCCAAAACCACATCACATCCACCTAAGAGAAAGGAAAACATGTCAAAGCGCAAGTTATAATATCCAATAGAGATTCGCACATTACGACACTTACATTTGCAAGGTAAGGTGCCCCATTGGCAATCATGACTTCAAAGTTGGAGCAAGGATGGACAAAACAATCATCCTGTTTGGCAATCATGGGTCTATGAAGTTATGAGTGCTACCAGAATCAATGAGTATTATAAGAGGAATATTTTTGAAGAAACCCTTGACCCGCATGTTTTGTGGGGTGGTGATTCCAGCTCATGCATGGAGAGATATCTTTGGATGGTCATCCTCAGTAGGAGGGTCAACAAGAAGCTACTAAATGGAATCCTCATTATCTACTGGATGTTGAGCATCATCAGAAATTTCAGGTGCAAGTGAAAAATCCACATCCAAGAGATAGAGATTTTTCTTAGCACATTGATGTCCCTGGGTGAATTTCTCATTACAGTTATAACAAATCCCTTTTCCTCTACATTCCCGCATCTTGTCTTCAAAAATATGTTTGATAGGAGTGGTTCTAGGAGCTGGTGGGATTGGAGGTCTTTGGGGAACCATATTTTTTAATGGAACAGAAGTGGATTTGGAGTGTTGTTGAGCCATGATATTTTCCTTCACCAATTTAGAAAACCCTAGGGATTCCATCATTTTGTTGGGACAGAACATTTTAATCTTATATCAGATTGTATCCTTCAGACCACTGATAAAAAAACTCATGTAGAATGCATCAGATAATCCTTCTGTGTGATTGGCTAGTTTCTCAAATTATGTCTGATACCATTACACCCAAATCCTGTCACCACCATGTGATAAGACCTTTGACTTACATATTTTCCCTTAATCCCAGCACTTAGAGTGGAAACCCATGTTGTTTGTCAATTCTACATGAAAATACTCAGCACCGCGCTTTCTCTGTGAACCATGAGTGGTACCTTGCTTGCACTGCTTGCTTCCTATTTGCCATAAGCAGTGCCACTGCCTGTTTCCTTTAGTTTATAACCATTTCTTATCTAAACCGCTTTGTCATAAGAGGAGAAAAGTGGTACCCTGGGTAAAATGGGAAAAAGAGAAGTTTCTCGAGGCTTCTAGATCATGAGCCTCGTGTCCTCCCTTATCACTATCATTGTGGGTCAATTGAGCTCGAGATCCCCCATCATAGGATCTTAGAGGCCACATCATCCACAAATATCTCAACCATTCCTATCCATTGAGCCTTATAAATACAAGCTCATGTCCATGGTTGAGGGAGAGAACTATAGAGGTATTGTTATGCTATTGGATTGACCACTTGGCCCAAGCCATTGGAGATCATAGAGATCAAAGTTGGAGCTTATGGGGATGAAGTGTTTGTCTCATGGAGATACATGTCAACACTAAGGCTTGATTGGTTGTAAACTTCTCCATACATCTTAATGCAAAGCTGCTTTTTGTCCCACATTACTATTTTTTTTATTTCGCGTGTACATGTTGTTAGATTCCTTAGTCACTAACATGGATAAGTAGATGATTTTCTGGTAGCTTTGATTTGTTTGCGTGTTTGATCTATTTGCAAGTACAGAGGTTCACTATCAAAGCAGCATTCTAGGTTTCTACGACATCCAGGGAAGGTCTTCATCCTTTGTCATTCACTCATTTGTTCTGGATCTGAACCATTCAGACCAGAGGAACAGCTTCTGTCCGCAGAAGGTGAACTATTCCTGGTTACAAATCTGGCGACTCCGCTAGGGATTGATACATATATCAGTTGATTTGATCTTCCTTAGTTCTTGAACTCTTGTCTGAATCTAGGCTCCATATCCAACTCTCTTCAGTCAAATCTGCTATCTGAATCAGTGAATTTTGGTTTGAAACTTTTAGATCTGCTCAGATCTGAAGTATTTCAACTTTTTATGCTCTTTTTTACTCTCAATCTATCAGTTTTTACCTTGATCTGATCTTCTTCTAACTTGATCTATTGTTCTCCTTTGTGTTTTGGATTTATAGATGGAACCACTCTTATGCTATTGGCGAGAAGCGGTGCCACTGCCTGAACCTGTTAGCAGCACGCGGTGCCACCACCTGAGTCTTGTTATCCAGAAGCAGTGCTAGGCTAGAACCGCTCTGTTAAGACCCCTCCAGTGCGGTGCCAAGTAGGCCTTATTCCAAGACCACTTTTTTCTCATTTTTTGCAAAAAAATTGAATTGATTTGCTTTCAACCCTGCACTGTCAGGCTTGTGTGTTAGAATCTGATGCTTGTGGTTTGAAATTTTATGGTAAATGATTGGTTTCTTTGAAGAATCCAAAAGCTATATTAGGCTTGTTGATTGTCCATTTTCTTCTGTGCTTGTTGGTTGTCTTTGTGAAAGGATTTCTTTTTCACAAGCTTAGGTGTTAGAGAGCTCTCTTTTACTTCTGTTACATAGACTAAAAGAAAAATGTTTAATTAGCATCTTGATTTCATTTTTTCTTCCCATAGAAGACTTCTTTTTGCTTGTTTTAAAAAGAAATTTTTTTACTAAGATTAGGTCATTATCATTAGTGAGCATAAGACATTGGATCTCTGATTGGACTCACAAGATTTCAGATTCTCTATGTTCTTTTGTCTCTTTTGCATTTATACTATCTCATCAAAATAAAAAAATATTATAGTTTTAATTTAGATCTGTCTATGCTTTAAGAAAATTTGAAAAATAGAGTGCATATGCATATAGTGCTGCTTGTTTTCCTTTTAAGAAAAGAGACTCCTTCCCTTTTGACTGCTTTCAGAAAAGAGAAATGAGTTTGGAAAGTGCTGCTTTTCTTTGATTTTGTGTTCAAGATTGTTGTTTGGAAATATTTTGGTTTTGAATCAAAATAAAATACTCTCTTTCCTTTCCGTAGGTAGGCATACCGAACGGTAAAGTGAAATATTTGCATATGCATATTGCATGGTTTTACTTTTTCTGTCAAAACTCCATGCATTCACCTAACCGTCCACTTTAAAATTAACAGTAGTTATAGGTTAAAATTTACATAGCAATTTGAGTGATAGGTTAGAGACATGTTCGGGCGTCATTAAGCATAGGATCTATCGTTACTCGTCCACATTACATCCTGGGAGTCGTGTGGTTCTTCCACGTACCGTTGGTATATCGAACGGCCTTTCACATACCCTTGAGGTATATAGAAAGGTACTTCACATACTCAATTGTATATCAGAAGGCCCCTTGTGTACGGTTATGCATTAGATAGCACTACTACTGATTTGAGCTCCCACGTACCTTGTGTATATCAGGAGACCCCACTAGGATACCTTATCCATCTGAGGAAAGCCCTTTGTCCATCTTGCTTGGAGCCATACACCGAAAATAGCATTTGGGGAGATTACTACAGACGTACTCTTGAGGTATATCATGAGTGGCACCTTCTTGACAATCCTAGTGAGAGACCTGACTATTTGAAACCCTTCTGTCATTTTAAGTTTGCGTGTTTGACCTATAGCTTGTGTAGGGAAATTTTTGGTGTGTTTTCTAGTTTTTCAAACCCTAGGTTAGATAGGAGCTGTACAAAATGGCTGAGCTAAGATAGTCTAGAAGAGTATGGGGCTTGCCACCCGATTTTATTCCTGGTTCAGGAGAAAATCCAATGGAAGCTATTGACCAAGGAGCTGCTACCACCTCCCAAGTGGGAGATAATGTGGTTGCAAAAAGCAGAGGACCATATCCTTCACACTCGCCTCCCTTGGTTGAACAACCTTGTCGGGGTAATACTTCATTCCATTCTACCACAGAAGGTCATGTTGATGATACTACCCGTCCGAATTATGGTCCCAATGCTCCATTTTGGGATTACTCTATAGGAAAATCCATTGCCTCATTTGGCACCCATTTAAACTTTTCTGAAGAATTTTCTCCAGATGAAGAAGAATGTAGACAATACCATGCAGCCATTCTCCATGCACAGGAGATTGAAAGGAATAAAGATGACATATTGGGCACACCGCCATCATGTTCCATAGCCGTTCATGTGGGATATCATTCACTTGTCGATTCTACGAGACCCATTGAATCGATTATAGATCGCACAGTAACACCACACAACCCAAGTCAAACTACCAGCCCCACCACCTCCCATATTATGTCTGTTCCCAATCCTCCTAGGTCTTCCGCACCTGGGGCCCAACCTTTAATTCTCGTTTTGTCATTACCTTCTAGTACCGGGGGGCAACCCCCGGCACGACCTACGTTATCTGGCACCGTAATTTTATCTAGTCAAGGATGGACCTCTGGTATAGAGAAATCTATAGTTTATGTCCCCCCCACCCACACTAATGTGGTTATTCCCCCATCTAGTTCAGGTCAGCCCTTGGGGGCACAACCTGTAACCAGACAAACCTCTTGGGGTTATGGTTATACAACAAATCAAATACCTATAGGGAACATTAATTATCCACCCAATCCTACAAGAATGTCTTATGTTGGAATTCCATATCCTAGTAATACTTTAACGCCATGGGGGCAACCTAACTATTCCTACATGCCAGCTATGGGGGGGATACCCATACATACTGCGGGAGGTGCCGGAGGACCCCCTTATGGAGGTCCTCCCCCTGGGGGACCTAATGGTCCTGGAGGGCCTGGTGGCTTTCCTCCTTATGGTCCTAATGGTCCTGGTTGTCCTGGGGGGGATGGTGGATTTCCCCCTAATGGCCTTGGAGGGTCTAGTGGCCCTCCTCGTAGTGGTTTCAGAGGATCTAGGGGTTTACCTCCTAGAGGCCCTGGAGGGTTTGGTGGTTCACCTCCTGGTGGTCCCGGTGGTCCTGGTGGTCCCAATGGTCCTGGTGGTCCCGGAGGCCCTGGTGGTCTCAGAGGCCGTGGTGGTCCTCCTCCTAGAGGCCCTGGTGGTCCTAACGGTCCTAATCCCGAAAATCAACCCCCTACGGATGGATTTTTTAGTAGTTCTTCATCACAACAACCTATATATCATTCTACTTATGGTCCTATTGGTAACTATATGAGATATCAATATTACCAGTTTGTGCAACCTAACCATTAGTTACTTTCCTAGCAACTTTGGACTTGCCTGATTTTCCCAAGTTTATTAATGACCCCATCCAACATATCCCCTCGTGGCCTCCCATTCCAATAAAGTTACCATCGGACATTCCAAAGTTCGATGGGAAGCAGGGAGATGATCCGAAAAACCATGTCATGACATTCCATCTGTGATGTTCTTCAAACTCCCTTATGGATGATTCAGTTCATTTAAGACTCTTTCAGCGAACTTTGACCGGTACAGCCACGAAATGGTATATTGAACTTCCACAACACTCGTTTTTGTATTTTGGCTTGTTGGCAACTGTATTTCTTACACACTTTCAGCTTCCTATTCGTTATGAAACATGTACTAATCTCTTAACTTCTCTACGAAAGAACACATCCACCCACATATACGATCATATTCATGAGTGGAGAAGGCTAAGAAGACTTATTAAGGCTCTTATTCCGAATCAGTTATTAGCTGATTGGTTTACCAAATATTTGTTGCCTCCGATTGCCTAAGATGTGGCTATGGGCGGTGTCGTTACTGAAGAGCAAGCCATTAGTCAAGCCCAGTATATGGACTTGGTCTATTCCCAGTCTGAAACTTTATATGATTTGATTCCTCAAGTTCCTCGCCCAAGCACCGATCATGCAAAGCCACCAGCAGAAGTCCCTGTTGATGGGATTGTTGGTTCAATCTAGTCCCTATCAGTAGCAAAACCTACCAAGCAACGCCAGACTGCCACCCCTACTCCTTTGACTCCCAAGGTTTCCACCGAGGTTACATTTATTCATAGTATTCAAATATCTGGCAATAATGAAAAGAAAGGTAAAAATTAAAATTAAAAACCTGGATGCCTATAGGAGAACCCAAAACCAACCAAAAATGATAACGATAAAGGGAAAAGAAAAGAAAAATATCCATGGCTACTATGTGGAGGTGACCATTTCACAAAAGAGTGTCCCTGCCGTTACGAAATCAACCAATTTTTGAAAACAAATCCCGCACCCGCAGTTCTCATGGATCCTTTTCCCTCTCAACAACAACTGATAGACCACATGTCTAATCAGGGAAACTCTAGTTTGTCAGAGGAAATTCGTATGATGTCCTCGGATACCATTAGTATGCAAACTCGAAGTCAAAATTATGACAAACCTGCAGACAAGAAATAAGACCTTTCTTATTTAGGGAAAGCTCCCTCTATTGGTTCTCCCGAATCCTCATCTATTGTCCCCCTAACCATCGAGAAGCCTACTCTCAATATGATTTTGCGTCCACCCAAGAGTACTCTTAGGAAGGCTATTTTTAACCCTAATGATTGAGCTGCTCAATTTTATAATGTAGTTGAAGATCTTGCTCAGGCACCATGTGCAATGTCTACCTTGGAAGTGCTCCAAAGTTGTCCTACACAACGCAAAAATCTGTTAACTGCATTAGGAGCTTTAGACCCAGACAATTATAATTTGATTCATTTCAATATCGAGAATTATAAGTCTAGACTACCTCACAAACTTTATTTCCAAATCATCATGAAAGTAGTCGGAAAGAAAGTCTTTAGGACTGTCTTAGACAAAGGAGCTTCAACTTCAGTTTTGTCCCTGTCTTGTTGGAAATCTATCGGCTCTCCTAAGCTTGTAACTTCACCTACGACTCTAAAAGCCTTTGATGGATGAGGTTTCCATCCCCACGGTCTCATATCATCCCTTGCAGTTGAGCTTGGGGGAAAAACTATTTCTATTCAAGTAGAAGTAGTAGATGCCCCATTAGATTACAACCTCCTTCTAGGAAGAAATTGGTTTTACGCCATGACTACTGTCGCTTCAACAGTATTATGAAAAGTCCAATTTCCACATCTAGGAAGAATCGTTACCATTGATCAACTTGATTTATGTACGTTGGATGTTATGACCTCTACAGCTAATAACATCCCCATGTTAGGCTAGTCCCCTCCTCCTTACCAGTCGATTGGGGTAGGCATGTTCAAGGATTCATCCCTTATGGGTACTTTTCTGTCCACTCCTCCTAACATAGATATGGTGATAGTGAATATGATTGCTCATTTGATTGTGATCCCAAGGGCAAACAAATTGTTGATTCCACCTCGTTGATTCCACATGAAGAAATGTACAACACCATTCAAACCCTTTCCGATGATCACACCGATGACCTTCATCTGGTGGCTTCGGATCCTTACCACCTACCTTACTGGTTAGAACCATCTCTTCCTATTCTGGATTATCTCTCTGAGACTTTTCCTTCCAACGAGTCCATTATGGAGATTATGAATACGAATGATTCCATTTGGGAGGATCACCATCATAAATCCCTGTTCCTCCCCAACACCAGTTCGGTTAACCATGATTTTGCATCCTTGTTTTCCACTGATATTGTGAAAGAACCTCAAAGTCCTATATTGTTGCAAGACACATATTCTGAAGGAAACCTTTGCAACATTACTCAGACAAATCTGATTGACATATCAACCAAGCCTGGTACCATCAAGCATGTTCACGTTGGGCAGAACTGCTCGGCAGATGAATCTAAAACATACAAGTCACTTTTCAAAGAATTCCGTGATATTTTTGCTTGGTCTTATGAAGAAATGCTGGCGATAGACCCATCCATTGTGGTCCATGAAATTAAAACCTATCCCACAGCTAAACCTGTTAGGCAAAAACTAAGGCAAGTCCATCCACGAAAGGCCGCAGCTATTAAAGATGAGATAGAGAAACTTCTCAAAGATGGATTTATTTATCCTGTACCCCTGACAGAATGGGTATCAAACATTTTCCCTATCAATAAAAAGTAGAGAACCATTAGATTCTGTATCGATTTTAGAGACTTGAATAAAGCTTGTCCCAAGGACAACTTTCCTACTCCACATATTGATCATATTATCTACAACTGTGTTGTAAGTGTCATCTTCTCATTTATGGATGGACTTTCTGGCTATAATTAGATTGAGATATTACCCACCGATCATCACAAGATAGCATTCATTTTCCCATGGGGAACCTTTCTGTATAGGAAGTTACCTTTTGGCTTGAAAAATGTTGGAGCCACTTTCCAGTGTGCGATGTTCTATGTGTTTCACGATATTAAACATATTGTTGAACCGTACCTTGATGACCTCCCTGCTCATTCACAGCGATGAAAGGACATGGTTACATCATCGTAGCCATTCACTATTTTATAAAATGGGATGAGGCCACGCCTACATATGTGGAAGATGGTAAGACTGCCGCTCTCTTCCTATTCAATCATATAATAGCTAGATTTGGAGTCCCGCAGTCCATTGTTACTGATCACGGATCACATTTCCATAATCAAATGATGGAGGAATTGAGTGCCAAGCTAGGTTTTCACCATAAAATTCTAATCCATATTATCCACAAGCTAATGGTCAGGTAGAGGCCATTAATAAAGTTTTGAAAACTATGCTTCATCGGATGGTTGGAGATCATAAATCCAACTCGCACCACATTCTTTTCTCTGCTCTTTGGGCTTACAAGACTTCAGTGAAAATAGCTACTGGTTTCACACCTTTCCAGCTTGCCTATGGACTCAAAGCTGTCTTACCAATTCAATGTCAGATTCCATCCTTACAACTTGCCGTCAAACTTCTCCCAGACACTTCTGCAAAGTAAGATAGATTTGTGTATTTGAACAAACTTGACGAGACTCGAAGAGATGCTACCTTGGCTAATGAGGCACTTAAGAAATGATTCAAGGAGCAGTATGATAAATCCGTCCAACCTCGTGCCTTTAACAAGGGTGAACTTATGACCAGAGATACGACAAACTAGGGAAAGGAAAATTCGAATCTTTCCCGTTCCTGCTTGTCATGCGACCAACGTTTCCATCCGCAAACCCTTTAAAGCAGGAAAAGGTAATATGAAGGGTCTTAAAGACTCTATCTATGAGCAATATTTTACCAATCCCAATGTGGTTTCTTTGGCCAGTAGAAGGCTACCTCCTGCATATTCAGTTGGCTTGGACTCATCCTCTCAGGCTCTTAGAGAAAACACAGCCCCTCCTTGGGTTACCCAATGAATCTTATCAGCTTCAACCTTCATGGGCTTGGCGGTGGCCCAAAATGTGCCTCACTTAAGAGATTACTTGACCTTTGTTCACCTACAATAATTTTTCTTCAAGAAACCATGTCTGCGGGAGACCGGGCTTGTGAATTTTTCCTCCAGCTGAAGCCAGGTTGGAGGGTCTACGCGAAGGATGCGGTGGGCCATTCTGGGGCATGCTTGTAGCATGGAACCCTTTGTTAGCCAATATTCTTGCTTTTAACACTGTGGTGGGTATCTTACTTCAGGGGAAACTATTGGGTTTCAATAAGCCTGTGCACCTTCTCAATATATATGGGCCTTTTCAGAACCGTCAAGTTTTTGGGACTCTGTAAAATCTTGTGGACTCCTTACCTTACTAAATCTTATCTTGGCAGGTGACCTGAACTTCACTTGGTCTTCGAAAGAAGTTTGCGGAGCTGGTCACCCTTGTGACCCTATGGCTGAATATTTCATCTCCTTATTTAAGGATTAAAACCTTCAAGATATCACTCTAGTTGTACTCTCTCCCACATGGTATATGTAATCAGGAATATTGCACCTTCTACGGACATAAGTTGTTCCTCTGGTCTGAATGGTTCAGATCCAGAACAAATGAGTGAACGGCAAAGGATGAATACCTTCCTTGAATGTCGTAGACACCTAGAATGCTGCTTCGATAGTGAACCTATGTACCTGCATATAGATCAAACATGCAAACACATCAAAGCTACCAGAAAATCATCTACTTATCCATGTTAGTGACTAAGGAATCTAACAACATGTACATGTGAAATCAAAACAACAGTAATGTGGGACGAAAATCAGCTTTGCATTAAAGATGTATGGAGAATCTTACAACCGTTGCCTTAGTGTCGACAAGCATCTCCATGAGACAAACACTTCATCCCCATAAGCTCCAACTTTGCTCTCTATGCTCTCCAATGACTTGGGCTAAGTGGTCAATCCAACAGCATGACAATACCTCTATAGTTCTCTCCCTCAACTATGGACATGAGCTTGTATTTATAAGGCTCAATGGATAGGAATAGTTGAGAGAATTGTGGGTGAGGTGGCTCTAAGATCCTACCATGGGGGATCTCGAGCTCAACTGACCCATAATGATATGGATAAGGGAGGACACGAGGCTCATGATCTAGAAGCCTCGAGAAACTTCTCTTTTTCCTATTTTACCCAGGGTACCGCTTTTCTTCTCTTATGACAGAGCAGTTTAGATGAGAAACGCTTTTGGACAAAAGACCATAGGCGGTGGCACCGCTTATTGAAAATAGGATATAGGCAGTGCTGAGCAAGGTACCGCTCATGGGCCACAAGGAAAGCGCGGTGATGAGTTTTTTCATGTAGAATTGACAGACAGAGTAGGTTTCCACTCTAAGTGCTAGGATTAAGGGCAAACATGGCAGTTAAGGGTCTTATCACATGATGGTGACAGGATTTAGGTATAACAGAATGCCCCCCAAAGCATGAAACTTAGAGGGATATGATAAGTGAGAGATTTGAGAGAACAAGTTGTCACTTCGAGGTGAAAATGTCAACTCGGTTGGAGAATTTTGTCTAGTAGGCATCTGTAGTACATCAATATTTTTTACTCATAGACACATGTAACCAACTCATGGCTGCAGACCAATACAAGGCAAATCCATGAGAGGAATAAACAAGCATGGCTACTAGAATACAGTTTAGATCCATGTGATAGAGGAATCAAACTTGGACATAGCTACCAGACATACAACGTAGATCTATGTCATACAGACGCAAATTTGAGCATAGCCATGACCATACAAATGTGGATCCATGCTAGATATACAAAACTCCATCGCAACCTGGGGAAAGGAATGAGCGCTAAACAAATACCCGAGGTCTTCATCTCGTCTTCTACAAAGTACAATTATATCCATGTGATTACAATGATCTAAAGTTGAACATGGTATAAATCAATTGATTACCAGCCAATGATGTGAACCGTTAACAAGTGCGAGGGAGATCACCATTGATGTTAATGATTCCCAAGGTACCCTAGTACAATCTATAGAGTGTGAATAGATGTTTTGATGTCGAACACCCAGTCGATTCTATCGATCAAAGGTCAACGATGTGAACCTATGTCGAGAACGAGAGAATCTGTCATTAAGGCATACATATCTCAAGGTACTAAGTTTTTGTTTCTAATACTATTTCCCGGATGATGAGCTGATGTCGATGGAAATAATCTCGTCAAAGGAGGGCCATGATGAGTCCCACATCGACGACATGAAACTTGGAACATAGTTCTGGAACGATATGAATGTAGTAACCATAAGAGTACTGAAACAGAGACTGTTTTGACTGTAGAGGTAAACTTCTTCAACTTCCCTTTGAACATCGGGCGGCACGACAAAAGACTTGGTAGCATGACTAAACTAAACAAACACACAGTGTGACAGTGGACAATGCATTCTTTTGAAAGACTCAAAGGAGTAACATGACTCATGAAAGTGGATCATCACAGACATCAGCTGAATACCCAATTGACTGAAATGATATGCAGACAAGTGCCATGTTCAAAGGTAACGACAAACTACTGTCATTTATTTGCAAATTGATTCCCTTCCCATTTCCCCCATCATGGTTGATGAGTGCCTCTTTTCATTTTTACGAGTTCAAAAAGGGTAACAAACACTCGGTATAGCTCATCCGAAGACAAGTCCAAACTCATATGTTTTACGAACCTGAGAGAGGAGGGGTTCATTCCCAAAAGAGGGCCTCTCAATGTTTAATTTAACAAGTCCAATGAAAGAAAACTCGGTATCATTTCTATTTAGAGAGTCTGAACGACGACGGAAGAAGACTCCAAAGGGTCCTTTTTCATATGATTTAGTCCCTAAGGCCCAAAAAAGTATAAAATAGTACCTTAAAGAACTCTTCCAGTCATGATTGGCTGGAGCGTTCCTTTTTCGTAAATAGTCCATCTGAACCGAAAAATAGATAACCTCCCATCGAAGAGACGACTCTTCAAATTATTTAACGAGCGTGAAGAAGACAAGATCACTCGACAATCTTTTCGTATTTAAGGAGCCCGAAAAGAGTTTAAAGAAGACTCCATTAGATCTCTTTTCACAGTGAGATATTTTACGAGCCTAAAAAGAATCAGAAATGGACTCGGACCTTTGATACTAAGTTTCGAGAGCGTGACCAAAGTGTCGCAATAAATGCTCAAAGACATTTTCCGTTTTATGGTAGTATGAAAAAGTCAAAATGAACTCCCAAAACTTTACTTCTACTGTTCTTCTATCCTACAATGACTCAAAAGCAAGTGTTAAATGCACCAATAACTGACATTAAGGGATTATGACTGATAGATTTTGAGTAATAAATGATTTTAAAACAAAACTATAGCATGTTTAACCCAAAAATGTGTATAAAAGTCATGTAAATAGTGAAAAATAAAAACATTTTACTATTTACCCATAGTGGAGAGCATTTGGAGCACTTTCCTGGCTAGATTTTCAGTCGCTAATATCGGGAGTTTCCATCATCGGATTCGAGCACCGTCAGTTCCAGGTAATAGCATAGACCCTACTCTTTCATCTTATGTCTTCAATTTTGACTTTTAATGGTGTTTTGTGTTAGGATATTTAGACATTTAGGAGTTAGTTAAGATCAACTTGTGTAATATATCCATTAGGTAAAAGTGTGCTTCTTTAGTGTGCATTAGTATGAATTTGTAAATATTATAATCCGACGGTCATGACATGTTCTAGACATAAAGTGATCCGACAGTTCAACTTCTCTTAGGTCATACCTACCATTGATCCGTGGCTTAACACCCGATTGGTCTATGATCTCTATTTAAAGAGCATAGAGGGTCCTTGGCTAGTTGATCGATTATGAGAAGCTCATGTAACTTTCTTTCTTTTGCATAATAAATTGCTCCAAGTAGCTATTTGGCTGGGGCCATGGACTGTTTCCCTCTCGAGGGTTTTAACCACATGACAAACATCAGTGTGTTTATCTATGATCTATTTGTGTGAAGTGGTTGCTAAAGGTGTTCGGTCTTTTGGGAGTGCCCTGTGTACCCGAACATGGTATCAGAGCGTTTATGAAAAGCTGCTTTCGGTTTTGATCAAGATCTAGAACCGGTGTTGCTGAAACTTTGAAAGAGTTTATGGTTCTATATTTTTTGTGCATTTGTGTCCTGTGGGAGATGTTCCATTGCGTCCAGAGTGTTGTTTCCAATGGGAAATAGTTTTCATTTTATCAAAAATTGTTTCTGTTTGTTCCAGAAACATCCATTTAGGCAAATCTGAAGGTATAATGTTATAGTGACGGATTTGTTTTATTTTATTTTTTTTAAATCTCTCATATTTTATCAATTATATTATTAGATATTTACTATTTTAGTCTCAGACTCTTGCCTTCCCTGGCTGTGTATGCTCTTTTCCGTGCACCTTGCGCGATCACGGTGAATCAGAAACAGTAAGGGAAAGTTTTTTTTTCTTGTCTTCTCAGCTACGTATGCTCTTTGTCGTGCACCTTGTGCAATCACAGCAAATCATAAATAGCAAGAAAACTTGAAAACGTAGACTTTTTGGGTAAGCTAACCAAGATCTAACCCCATTGTGTGGAAAAAGTTTTTTTGTTTTTGTTTTTCGTTTTTTTTGTGATTTTTAGGAAAAGAAAGCAAGCACGGAAAACTAGAGAGAAGAGTGAAAAAAAAAAGCCCCTTCCTCTTTCCTTTCTTTTACGTATCTTTTAAACTTCGCTCACTTGGTCCAAACTTGCTTTATTCCTTAATAGGTCTTGAGTTCAAGTCTTATTAAGCTACTTTTTAGTGCATGCAATTTCTATTTTTAAGTTACTTTATTGTAAAAGTGCATCTCACATAAATAAAATAAACTAAAAGTGAGTCACTTAAGTCTTTTAATTTATTGCCGCACTATTTAAAAGTAACATTATTGTAAAAGTGAACATCACTTATTCTACAAAAAGTGATTCACTTAAAAGCAACTTTCTTATAAAGTGATTGTCAAAGGTTGATCTTGGGAAGAGGGGGGTTCTTTATTTTAGTTGATCAAGTTAATATCTGCCACATCACTATTGAGGACATCTTCAACATTTTCTTTGATCAAGCATAACTTCATCATCCAGAATCAGTTTTCAGTGCTGTTTTTTTTAAACCGCATATTTTTTCGAGCTCTTTGCATCCAAACACTTAGTTTCTATTCTTTCAGCCATTATTTTATAGTATGGCTACCCCTTGTGATATTATACTTATAAGTTATTACTATTTCTCATGGAAATCTCATAATGGAGAATGTTCTACAAAGTAGGGGACTTTTCAGGATAACCTCAGGGAAAGAAACAGTATCCACTGATGATGATAAGAAAATTAAATGGGAAAATAGATGTGATGAAGCTTGTGGATTTATTGGGATGTCAATCTCTACTAATTTGTGATTCCACATATCTAGAATTGATGAACCTAATATAGCTTGGGAAAAGTTGGAATCTGTGTTTGGTAAACACAATGAAATTCGGGGTCATCAACTTGAGAATGAGTTGCTTTCCTTGAATCCAAATAATTTTTCATCATTCAAGACTATTTATTTAAGTATAAAACTCTTAGACTCTTATGTGCAGAATGCAAGATTAAGAAAGAAGACAAACAATGTATTTATCATATTCTTTCCAAACTTGGACCTGCATATTCTATTTTTGTATCTACATTCTACTCCATGAAAGAATCCTTGACTGCAGCTAGCTATCAAGAGCCTAGTCTTGAATCCTTTTGTGATTCCTTAATTGGAGAGCAAGATAAGCTCATTCACCTTGGAATAATTAACAATGCAGATACATCTGGGAAAGCCTTATGGTCCCAACAGAAAGAAAAGTCCAAGCCTCCCAAGAAACAGAATTTTTGCAATAATAAGCCAAACAACAAGGGTCTCAAACCCTCTCAGTCAACTCCTTCTTTAAAAAATGACAAAGGATCCAAGCCAAAAGGAAATAAGACTGAGCATCATTGCAATTTTTGTGGGAAAGATAATCATGATGAATCTAAGTGTTTCAAGAAGATGGCAGTCTTGGAAGCAGCAATGAAGAAGCACCACATCATCCTAGATTCATCTTCAGAATCTAACTCTCATGGACATGCACTTTGTGCTTCTGATTACTCTTATACTGCATCTTCTTCTTCTACTTCAAATGAATGGCTCATTGATTCTGGAGCATCTTATCATATGGCTAATGATCAAGCCATCTTTTCTACTATGCATGAATGTAACACCAAACAAATATTTGTTGGTGATGATAGATCTCTAAGTGTTGTAGGATCTGGAACAGTTCCAGTAGAAAATGGTCATTTCAGTGATGTATTATGTGTTCCAAAAATTTTCTGCAATTTTTTATCAGTCAATAAAATTACTCATTCATGTGAAGCTAAAACTGTGATGTTTACACCTCACCAAGTTGTAATCAAGGATTTTAAAAATCCTCAAAATGTCCTTGCTACTAGAACTGTTGATTATATTACCAGGTTATACAAATTTAACAACTTTTGGTCATCACCTTTTCCTTAAGTTTTTGTTGCTCATAGTGATAACTTGAGCAAACTTTGGCATGAGCGATTTTGTCACTTAAACTACCACTCATTGCAACAACTATGTAAATACAATATGGTGACTGGTCTTTCGATGGTATCTTGCAAGGATGGTGTTTGTTCTGGTTGTGTACTCAGAAAACATCATCGGGACAGTTTTGACAAATGTGCCTCTTGGCACGCCTCGGTTCCCTTGGAGCTTGTGCATAGTGACTTATGTGGTCCTCTTCCATCTGCTTCATTTTCTGGTTTCAAATATTTCTTAACTTTCATTGATGACTACTCCAGATGCACTTGGGTTTACTTCCTAAGACTTAGGAGCGAAGTATTTAACATGTTCTTGGCCTATAAGGGCTTTGTTGAAAAACAATCTGGTCATCAAATTATTAAGTTAAGCTCTGACAATGGAGGAGAATATGTTAACAACAAGTTCACTACTTTCTGCACTGAACAAGGAATCCAACAATAGCACACTATTCCATATACACCACAACAAAATGGTGTAGCTGAACGGAAGAACTGCACTTTAAAAGAAATGGCTAATTGTATGATCCAATCTAAGGGACTAAGTCTTCAATATTGGGCTGAGGCCATAAATTGTGCAAATTACATAGTTAATTGCACACCCACTAAATTTTTACAAGGTATAACACCGGACGAAGCATGGAGTAAAATTAAACCATATGTAAGTCACTTTCGTGTGTTTAGTTGTGAAGCATAGGCTCACATTCCGAATGAAAAATGGAAAGCATTGTAGCCTAAAATTGAAAACTGCATATTTGTTGGATATTCAGAAGATGTAAAAGGTTATAGACTTCTTCAGCCACATTCTCATGATATAATCATTAGAAGAGATGTTAAATTTGATAAAAATATCTTGGCCTGTGAGCCTAACTTGGCAGGTGTGCCATCTTTGGCCTGCAAGCCTGATTCGGCGATTGTACCTTCTTCTTCTTCTTCTTCTTCTTCCAAATTCCTTGACAGGTTTCCAACTCCAGTTTCTGATGATGACAGTGAGGATGAAAATACACCTCTGCCTGCTCATGTTCCTCCAATAGCACCAGCACCAATTCTTCTTCGATGGGTCTATTCAACATGTGAAGCAGCTGGTGATCTTGTCGGTGATCCTAGAGATTAACGTCGAACACATTCTCATTTTTAGCGAGCCTCTTCTCTTTTGGCTCAAGTTTCCAAGAATCATGATCCAGAAACTTTTGCAGAAGCTTCAGGAAATCCAAATTGGGATGCAGCTATGGATGAAGAATATCGTTCATTAATGGCGAACGATACTTGAGATCTTGTTCCTCTTCCAAAAGGAAGAAAACATGTCAGATATAAATGAGTCTACAGAACTAAGTATGCATCAGATGGAAGTGTTGAAAGACTTAAGGCAAGGTTAGTTGCCAAAGTTTTTTCCCAAGTTGAAGGGATTGACTACAATGAAACCTTTGCTCCTGTCGCAAAAATGAATTCCATCCACCTTGTTCTTTCCCTTGCAGCCTTAAATAACTGGGAATTCCATCAAATGGATGTCAAGTCTGCCTTTTTACATGGTGATTTACAGGATAAAATTTACATGGAACAACCACCTGGATATGTTCAGGATAACTCTAGCCTTGTCTGTCTCCTTAAGAAATCCTTATATGGCCTTAAGCAAGCTCCTAGAGCTTAGTATGCCAAAATGGATAACTTTCTCCTTGACACTGGTTTTTCTAGATGCCATTCTGACCCCAATGTCTATACCAAGAAAGTAGAAAACCATCTCATCATACTTGTTCTTTATGTTGATGATCTTATCCTTACTGGTAGTGACCCTAACCTTATAACCCATGTGAAATCCAGTCTTAAGCAAAATTTTGAAATGTCAGACTTAGGACATTTGCATTATTTTCTTGGTCTCCAAGTATTGCAAACCAAAGAAGGAATCTTTCTTTCCTAGTCTAAGTATGCTTGTGACCTTCTTCGTCGCTTCCACATGGAAGATTGTAAACAAGCCCCTTCTCCCTTCCAATCTAGAGTCAAACTTTCTGCCACTTGTACTTCCCCTGAAGTAGATGCCACCTTGTATCATCATCTTGTTGGTAGTCTTTTATACTTGACTCATTCTCGTCTTGACCTTTCCTTTGACGTTGGTCGTGTTTCCCGTTATATGCAAAATCCTCATGAAAGTCACTGGAAAGCTGCAAAAAGAACACTTCGACATATTCGAGGTACAATTTAGTTTTAGATTCATTACAGTACAGGGGGGAACCTTTGTTGGTTAGTTTCACTGATTCAGATTGGGCTGGCGATCTTGATGATTGAAAGTATACTGCAAGTTATGTTTTCGGTCTGGGATCTGGACCTATCACTTGGGCTTGTAAGAAACAACAAGCTCTTTCTCTTTCTTCAACAAAAGTAGAATATCGAGCCGTAGTTAATTCCAGTCAAGAATATTTATGGCTTCGATAGATCCTTTCAGATTTTGGATTCGAGCAGCAGCAGCCTAATCCACTTTGGTACGACAATCAAAGTGCCATCAAGCTTGCCAAAGATCCAGTTCTACATCAGCGCAATAAACACATTGAGCTACACATGCAATTCATTAGAAATCTTGTTCATGATCATGTTATTGAAGTGCTCTATTGCCCTATAGATGATCAAGTTGTAAACATCTTCACCATGTCTCTTACAGAAGTGAAGTTTTCTAAACTTCGGTCTATGTTAGGAATTCAAGAATGTGTTCTTAAGGGGGGATAGGCTCTAATTCCTCCTTCCTTCTCCTAATAGTGTCACTTTTGTAAATCCTTCAATCCTATCCCAAGATGTTCTTAAGGGGGGATGTTAGGATATTTAGACATTTAGGAGTTAGTTAAGATCAACTTGTGTAATATATCCACTAGGTAAAAGTGTGTTTCTTTAGTATGCATTTGTAAATATTCTAATCTGACGGTCACGATATGTTCTAGACATAGAGTGATCTCTAGATCATACCTACCTACATAGAGTAATATATTTGATGGTTCAACTTCTCTTAGATCATACCTACCATTGATCTATGGCTTAACACCCGATTGGTCTATGATCTCTATTTAAAGAGCATAGAGGGTCCTTGGCTAGTTGATCGATTATGAGAAGCTCATGTAACTTTATTTCTTTTGCATAATAAATTGCTCCAAGTAGTTATTTGGATGGGGTTGTGGATTGCTTCCCTCTCGAGGGTTTTAACCACGTGACAAACATCGGTGTGTTGATCTGTCATCTATTTGTGTGAAGCGGTTGTTGAAGGTGTTCGGTCCTTTGGGAGCACCCTGTGTACCTGAACATTTTGGACTTGTATGGCAAGTGGGCACCGCTCTTATCCCTTACGGGATAACCGGTACCTCGCTAGAACCGTGCCGAAAACATAGCGCACAGGAGGTTCCACCGCCTATCCTCAATGGGGCACAGGCGGTGCCGGCCATGGAGAAGTAAAAATAATCACAGAAGAAAAACTAGCTCATTTCAATTGATTTGGATGATTAAGAATGATTCTAATGGGTCTTGTGATTGTTTTTGGCAGTTTCTTGCTGATAAAAAATGGTCATATGGAAAGAGAGACAGCATGATAATGAAGAGGCCTTCGTCAAATGGAATGCGGGTTGCATAGCCACATTGAGAGACTGCGGACTCTTAACATTCTTCTGCACACCCAGTATGGTATCGCATGAGCGATTGCTAGAGCATATACTCCGGATGTGGAATCTGGAGCAACAATATTTTGAGGTTGGTGCTCATATTCTGACAGTTGAGGTAGAGGACATCTAATTCTTGACTGACCTTTCGATACAGGGTGCTCCCATCTCGCTGACTGGTTCCTGCTAAGGGGACATCACTACACAGGAGTTGATAGACCGTCACTGTATCCCTGGGACAAGGACATCGGGGAAGAAAATCCCTATAAAAGTAGTGATGGATGGATCTCTATGGACTTTATTATTTATCATGTAGAGAGTGGCAGGAAGCCAAGGAGTGCACTAGACGTCTAGAGCACATATTATCTATGCCATAGAGGCCATGGTGCCTATAGTCTTTAACTGGGCGGAAGCCTTGCTTCCAATCTTCAAGGATCAGCTGACCAAGTACCTGAAGCAATTTGGTTTTAGTTCCATTCTAGCTTGTTTCTTCTTCGAGTGAGTTCCATAGATGAGACCCCGGGTGGTTTTTACAAAGCTGAGAGCGCAGGACCCTCACATGCAGAGGTGGGTCCAGATTATGGCCTGTACTAGAGCGGGTAGGGGGAAGGTAAAGTTTGGTGACCCATTCTTTCGATGGTTGAGAGATCAGATCCTCATGGTGGAGGATTATGCATATACGGGCACTGACTTTAGCGGTGACCTTGACCTACCACTCCCACCTGGTGGACAGTGGGGTGACATCGGTAAGAAGCAAAAAACCCTAAAATGGAAATAGTGTTTTTATGTTTTTTATGTTTTATATTTTTTATGTTAAGTAACGAGACTTAAGTATTTTCATGCAGATGTTGGAGTAGCACGACCTAGGGGAGCTTCCCCTTTGGATAGATGAGCAGGAGCCCGTTTCATACCACAGGGTGACAATGTGACTGGGGAGTTAGAGGAAAACCCAGAGAGGTTGATCCTAGACATCCCTGATGCTTCCATTGATGACCTCCCTCTGAGGTATCAGAGACCTATAGTGGGAGTACAGGGTCATTTTGACAGACTGCTACGTAGAGTAGCCTGGAAAACGATGTGTTACCACGAGCATCACTAGACGATGTGTGCATGATGTATCCACTAAAAGCTGATAGCTTCAGGATTTTGTATGGTGATTTTTACTTGAAAGCCTACGTGCTTCAGATGAGGTCTCGTGACCTATTTTTTGTAAAACATGATCATATATATATATATACAGACTTTTACCTATTGTTTATATGTCTCAAATGGTGAATGTATTTTACATGAGTTTTATGTGTCTTTAATTTTTTATTTACAATGAACCATGTTTGATTTTCATGCCATGGATGGGCAATATGCCAATCTAGGATGTAATTAGCTAATGAGTTAGCAACTACATTATGTTCCCTAGGGATATACCTATAGGTGATACTTTCAAATGACCTTTCTATCAAGCATACCCTCCGGAAGAGGTGGAGAAGCACAGGATTCCTAATGGTATAAACATGGTTTAGATGACAAACTACAAGTTGTGAGTCCATCAAGACTACCAAATTGTGAACATCTTGGGAGGAAGCTTCAGTCAGAAGACCTATGACTGCTCGATACTCGGCAATGTTGTTGGTAGCAAGACCAATACAAACCACTCCTAAACTAACCAAATCATAAGCTGGGGAATAGAGAACCCAAGCAGCTGAGGCAAGATTTAGGGTGTGGCGGCAAGCACCATCAGTGAAGCCGTAGAAATCCATCTGCTATGCATGACCAAAACATGGTATAAACAGATACGAACACTAAACTCAAAACCATATTGAAAATACTTAAAGCACACTAAAATTCAAGCAATATACATATATACAAGATACTATATGAGAGAGATCTAGGCATAGTACCTCTTTAGGTGCAACCCATTGCGAGTTTGCCCTAAAGGGATTCCATCGTATTCTACGAGTTCGTAGGCCCCTTTCTCTAAAACTTTAGAAATAACGAAAGGACCGTATCACATGGATTCAAACTTTCCTTTCCCTAATTTGTCATATCTCTAATTGTAAGTCAAAACTAGGTCACCCTCGTTAAAGGCACGAGGTTGGACAGATTTATCATACTGCACCTTGACGCATTTCTTATGTGCCTCATTAGCCAAGGCAGCATCTCTCCTAGTTTCGTCAAGGTTGTTCAAGTACAAAAATATCTCTTCCTCTGCGGAAGTGTCTGGGAGAAGTTCGACGGCAAGTTTCAAGGATGGAATCTAACATTGAATTGGCAAGACAGCTTCGAGTCCATAGACAAGCTGGAAAGGTGTGAAACCAGTATTTGTTTTCACCAAATTCCTGTAAGCCCAAAGAGCAAAGAAAAGTATATGGTGTTGGTTGGATTTATGGTCTCCAACCATCCGATGACGTATAGTTTTCAAAACTTTGTTAATGGCCTCTACCTGACCATTAGCTTGCGGATAATAGGGAGTAGATTTTTCATGACAAAAACCTAGCTTGGCACTTAGTTCTTCCATCATTTGATTACAGAAATGTGATCCATGATCAATAAATATGGACTGCGGGACTCCAAATCTAGCTATGACATGATTGAATAGGAAGAGAGCAGCAGTCTTACCATCTTCCGCATATGTAGGCATGGCCTCAGCCCACTTTGTAAAATAGTCAATGGCTACAATGATGTAACCATGCCCCCCAGCTGAGGTAGGCTTACAATGCATATAATCAATCCCCCATTTGGAAAATGGGCCAATGGCAATGACGAGGTGTAGCGGAGCAGGATGAGTGTGCTTTTTCGGATAAAAATTTTGACAAGGTGGGCATTTCTTAACATCCTCGTGACAATCTTTAAATACTGAAGGCCAGAAATAGCTAGCGCGAAGGATTTTCTAGGTTGTATCCATCCCATATAAATGACCGCCACATGCTCCAGAGTGGCAATCATTCAACACTTGTTCAGCTTCCTCATGGGTGAGGCATCACCAGAGAATGGAATCGATCCCACGTCTATACAAGGTGTCATTCAAGATGAGGTAGTATTTTGCGTGGTGACAGATACAGCGACGATCATCACGGGATATATTTGGCTGAAATATTTATGTTTGGATATAAATGAGAAAATATCCATACCATGGGTCAGTAGTGCTTATCAGGAACAGGAATTCATCCGGAAATGAATCACTAGGCTCAGAATCCATCGAAGCACAGGGAAGATCACACATGAGCTTGGAAAAGACCAAGGATTTCTTTGATGTGGCTTTGGCAAATTCCAGATCAAACTCTTGTAGTATGACTATCCATCAGGAGTACTTGCCCCCGAGCACCTGACGAGTCAGGATGTAATACATTGGGTTCTGGTCTTCCAATACAGTGGTTGTGCGGAGCAAAATGTAGTGACGAAATTTTTGAACAATAATGACCGTGGCCAATGCTAATTTCTCAACGTGTGAATATCAGGTTTCAGAATCCATAAGATTCTTACTAGCATAGTAAATCACGTGCTCCGGACCATCGAGATTTTCCTGCACCAAAACCATAGCGATGGTATTAGTGGAGGTAGCAATATATAAGAGAAAATCCTTTGAATAATTTGGGGGGTGTATCACAGGTGAATGAGTCAGAGCATGTTTGAGATTATCAAAAGCACGTTGGACTTAGTCATCCCAATAGAACGAAGTGTCCTTCTTAAGGAGACGCATATAACCGTGCGTTTTCTCTGGAAAATTGCACACGAAACGATGGAGAAATTTTGCCTTCCCTTACAAACTTTGGAGTTTGAGAATATTGGTTGGGGCTGGTAGAGCTAAAATTGCAGCAATTTTCAATGGGTCTATCTGGATGCCATCCTTAGAGACCACAAAACCTAACAAGTGTCCCGTCTCAACACAAAAAACACATTTATGTGGATTGAGCCATATATTATAATGACGGCATCTCAGGAAAATGTCTCTAAGATGACCAGGGAGGTCCTCCCGTCATTGTGAATGAGTAGGGAGGTCGTCAAGGTACGGTTCAACAATATGTTTAATATCATGAAACGCATAGGACATCGCATCCTGGAAAGTGGCTCTAGCATTTTTTAAGCCAAATGGTAACTTCCTATATGCAAAGGTTCCCCATAGGAAAATGAATGTCGTCTTGTATTGATCGGTGGGTAATATCTCAATCTGATTAAAGCTAGAAAATCCATCCATGAATGAGAAGATGACACTTCCGGCATAGTTGTCGATAATCTGATCGATATGCGGAGTAGGAAAGTTGTCCTTGGGACAAGCTTTATTCAAATATCTAAAATCGATACAGATTCTAATGGTGCCCTGCTTTTTATTAACAGGGACAAAATTTGATACCCATTCCATCAGGGGTACGGGATAAATAAACCCAGTTTTTAGAAGTTTCTATATTTCAACTTTAATAGCTGCGGCCTTCCGTGGATGGACTTGCCTTATTTTTTGCTTGACAGGTTTAGCAATGGGATAGGTTTTTATTTCATGGATCACAATGGATGGGTCTATCACCAGCATTTCTTCGTAAGACCAGGCAAAAATATCACGGAATTCTTTGAAAATTGCCTTGTATGCTTCAGATTCTTCTGCCGAGCAGTTCTTCCCAACATGAACATGCTCGATGGTACCAGGCTTGGCTGATATGTCAATCAGATTTGTCTGAGTAATTTTGTATAGGTTTCCTTCAGAATCTATGTCTTGCAACAAAATAGGACTTTGAGGTGTGTTGACATTATCAGTGGAAAACAGGGATGCAAAGTCATGGTCTACCGAACTGGTGTTGGGGAGGAACTAGGATCTATGATGGTGATTCTCCCAGATAGACTCATTCATATTCATGATCTCCATAATGGACTTGTCAGAAGGAAAAGTCTCAAAGAGATAATCCATAATAGGAAGAGATGGTTCTAACCAGTAGGGTAGGTGGTAAGGATTCGAAGCTACCAGATGAAGTTCATCAGTGTGATCATCGGAAAGGTTTTGAATGATGTTGTACATTTCTTCATGCAGACTCAATGAGGTGGACTCAACAATTTGTTTTCCCTTGGGCTCATAATCAAATGATGCAATCATATTTACTATAGTTGTGTCTATGTTAGGAGTGGATGGAAAAATCCCCATAAGGGACGAATCCTTCAACATGCCTACCCCAATCGATTGGTAAGGAGGAAGGGACTGGCCTAACATAGGGATGTTATTAGCAGTAGAGGTAGTAGCATCCAGTGTACAGAAATCAAGCTGATCAATGGTGACAATTCTCCCTAGATGTGGAAATTGGACTGTGCGAAATACCGTCGAAGCGACAACAATCATGGCGTAAAACCAATTTCTTCCTAGAAGGAGGTTGTAATCTAACGGGGTGTCTACTACTTCTACTTGAATAGAAATAGTTTTGCCCCCAAGATCGACTGCAAGGGCTGATATGAGACCATGGGGCTAGAAACCTTGTCCATCAAAGGCTTTCAGAGTCGTAGGTGATGTTACAAGCTCGAGAGAGTCGATAGCTTCCCAACAAGACAGGGACAAAACCAAAGTTGAAGCTCCTTCGTCTAAGATAGTCCTAAAGACCTTCTTTCCGACTACTTTCATGATGATTTGGAAAGTAATTTTGTGAGGTAGTATAGACTTATAGTTCTCGACATTGAAATGAATCAAATTAGTATTGTTCAGGTCTAAAGCTCCTAACGCAGTTAACAGGTTTTTGTGTTGTGTAGGACAACTTTGGATCACTTCCAAGGTAGACATTACACATGGTGCCTGAGCCAGATATTCAACTACATTATAACATTGAGAAGCTCGAGCATTAGGGTTAAAAATAGCCTTCCTAAGAGTACTCTTGGGTGGACACAAAACCATGTCGAGAGTAGGATTCTCAATGGTTAGGGGGACAGTAGATGAGGAGTTGGGAGAACCAGTAGAGGGAGAATTTCCTAAAGAATAATTGTTTTCTTTATTTTCTGTGGGTTTGTCGTAACTCTGACTTTGAGTTTGCAAACTAATGGTATCCGAGGACATCATGTGGATTTCCTTTGATGAACTAGAGTTTCCCTGATTAGACATGTGGTCTATCAGTTGTTATTGAGAGGGAAAAGGATCCGTGAGAACTGTGGGTGCAGGATTTGTTTTCAAAAATTGGGTGATTTCGTCCCGACCGGGACACTCTTTTGTGAAATGGTCACCTCCGCATAGCAGACATGGATATTTTGCTTTTCTTTTCCCTTTATCGTTATCATTGGTGGTTGGTTTTGGATTCTCCTGTTGGTTTCCATGTTTTTTGTTTTTACTTTTACCTTTCTTTTTATTATTGCCATAGGTTTGAATACTCTGAATGGAATTGACCTCGGCGGAAATATTGGGAGTCGAATGAGTAGGAGTGGCAGTTTGGGGTTGCTTGGCAGGTTTTGCTGCTGACGGGCACTGGATTGAACAAACAATCCCATCAACAGGGACTTCTGTTGGTGGCTTTGCAAGATCAGTGCTTGGGTGAGGAGATTGAGGAATCAAGTCATATAAAGTTCCAGACTGGGAATAGACCAAGTCCAGATATTGGGCTCGACTAATGGCTTACTCTTCAGTAACAGCATTGCCCATAACCACATCTTGGGAAATCAGAGGAAATAAAGATTTAGTAAACCAATCAGCTAATAACTGATCCAGAATAGGAGCCTTAATAAGTCTTCTTCGCCTTCTCCACTCGTGGATATGATCGGATACATGGGTGGAGGTGTTCTGTAGCAGAGAAGTTAAGAGATCAATACCCATTTCATAATGGATAGGAACCTGAAAGTGTGTAAGAAATACAGTTTCCAATGAGCCAAAATCCACAAACGAATGTTGCGGAAGTTCAATGTACCATTTCACGACTGTACCAGTCAAAGTTCGTTGAAACAGTCTTAAACGAATTGAATCATCCATAAGGGAGTTTGAAGAACACCACAGATGGAATGTCATGACATGGTTTTTTGGATCGTCTCCCTGCTTCCCATCGAAATTTCGAATGTCCGATGGTAACTTTACCAGAATGGGAGGCCACGAGGGGTTATGTCGAATCGGGTCATTAATAAACTTGGACAAATTAGGCATGTCCAAAGTTGCTAGGAAAGGTAACTGACGATTAGGTTGCACATACTGGTAATATTGATATGGAATATAAGTACCAGTAGGACTGTAAGTAAACTGATAGACAGGTTGTTGTGACGAAGAACTACGAGAAAATCCACCTACAGGGGGTTGAATTCTGGGATCAAGACCGTTAGGATCACCAGGGCCTCCGGGAGGAGGACCACCAAGACCATTGGGACCACCAGGACCACCGGGACCACCAAGCCCTCTGGGACCTCTAGGAGGTAAACCTCGAGAGCCTCCGGAACCACTGGGAGGAGGGCCACCAGGGCCTCCGGGAGGAGGACCACTAGGCCCTCCAGGACCATTAGGCCCCCCAGGGGGAAGACCTCCATAAGGTGGTCCTCCAGCACCTCCCATAGTATGTATAGGTATCCCCCCCATAGATGGCATGTAGGACCAGTTAGGTTGCCCCCATGACATGAAAGCAACATAAGGTATTCCTATAGGGTTGGGTGGATAATTAATGCTTCCTACAGGTACTTGATTTGTTGTATAACCATAACCCCAAGAGGTTTGATGGGTTACAGGTTGTGCCCCCAAGGGCTGACCTGAACTGTATGGGGGGTTAACCACATTAGTGTGGGTGGGAGAGACATAAAATATAGATGGATCTATACCAGAGGTCTGACCTTGACTAGGTACAATTCTAGTGCCAGATAACGTAGTTCGTGTCGAGGGTTTCCCCCGACACTAGAAGGTAATGACGAAACAGGAATTAAATGTTGAGCCCCAGGTGCGGAATACTTGGGATGATTGGGAACAGACATAATATGGGAGGTGGTGGGGTTGGTAGTTTGACCTGGGTTGTGTGGATTCATTGTGCAAACTAGAATCAGTTCAATGGGTCTCATAGAATCGGCAAGTGAACGATATCCCATGGGAACAGCTGTGGAACGTGATGGTGGTGTGCCCAATATATCATCTATTTTCTTTTCAATCTCTTGTGCACAGAGAATAGCTACCTAGTATTGTCTACGTTCTTCTTCATCTGGGGAAACTTCTTCAGAAAATTTTAAATGGGTTCCAAATGAGGCAATGGCTTGTCCTATAAAGGTATCCCAAAATGGAGCATTGGGACCATAATCAGGATGGGTAGTATCATCAACATGACCTTCTGTGGGAGAATGGAACAAAGTATTACCCCGAGAAGGTTGTTGGACCAAGGGAGGCGAGTGTGAAGGATATGGTCCTCCACTTTATGCAATCACATTCTCTCCCACTTGGGAGGTGGTAGCAGCTCCTTGGTCGATAGATTCCATTGGATTTTCTCCTGAAACAGGAATAAAATCAGGTGGAAAGCCCCATACTCTTCTGAACTGTCTTAGCTCAGCTATTTTGTATAGCTCCTATCTAACCTAGGGTCTCAAAAACTAGAAAACACACCAAAAAATTTCCCTGCTCAAGTTATTGGCCAAACAAGCAAACTTAAATGACAAGAGGAGTTCAGATAGTCAAGTCTCTCACCAGGATTGTCAAGAAGGTGCCACTCGCGATATACCTCAAGGGTATGTATGTAGTAATCTCCCCGAATGTTTTTTTCGGTGTATGGATCCAAGAAAGACGGCCAAAGGGATTTTCTCAGATGGATAAGGTACCCTAGTGGGGTCTCCCGATATACGCAAGGTACGTGGGAGCTCAAATCGGTAGTAGTGTTGTCTAATGCATAACCGTTCATAATGGGCCTTTCGATATACAATCAAGTACATGAAGTACCTTTCTATATACCTCAAGGGTACGTGAAAGGTCGTTCGATATACCAATGGTATGTGGAAGAACCGCGCAAATCCCGAGATGTAAAGCAGAAGAGTAACGATAGCTCCTACGCTTAACGGCGCCTGAACACGTCTCTTAACCTATCACTCAAATTGCTATGTAAATTTTAACCTATAACTACCATTAATTTTAAAGTGGATGGTTAGGTGAATGCATGGAATTTTGATAGAAAAAGTAAAACCATGCAGTATGCATATGCAAATATTTCACTTTACCGTTCATGGTATGCCTACCTACGGGAGGGAAAGAGAGTATTTTCTTTTGTTTTAAAACCAAAAATTTCCAAATAACTATCTTGAACAAAATCAAAATCAAAGACAAGCAACACTTTCCAAACTCATTTTTCTTTTCTGAAAGCAATCAAAAGGGGAAGAGTCTATTTTCCTAAAAGAAAAACAAGAAGCACACTACATGCATATGCACTCTATTTTTCGATTTTTCTTAAAACATAGATAAATCTAACTTAAAACTACAATATTTTTTATTTTGATGAGATAGTACTACTGCAAAAGAGACAAAAGAACACAGAGAACTTGAAAGCTTGTGAGGCTAATCAGAGATCCAATGTCTTATGCTCACTAATGATAATGACCTAATCTCAGTCAAAAAAATTTATTTTTAACAAGCAAAAAGAAGTCCTCTATGGAAACAAAAAATGAAATCAAGATGGTAATCAAATGGTCTTTCTTTCAGTCTTTATAACATAAATGAAAAGAGAGCTCACTACAACCTAAGCTTTTCAAAAAAGAATTCCTTTCACAATCACAACCAACAAGCACTAAAGGAAATGAATAATCAACAAGCCTAATCTAGATTTTGAATTTTTCGATCAAACCAATATTTTACCACAAAATTTCAAACCATGAGCATTCATATTATAACACACAAGCCTGACAGTGCAGGGATGAAAGCAACCAAACTCAAATTCTTGCAAAAAATGAGAAAAAACTAGTCTTGGAACAAGGCCTACCTGGCACCGCGCTGGAGGGGTCTTGACAGAGCGGTTCTGGATGAGCACCGCTTCTAGATAACAGGACTCGGGTGGTGGCATCGCGTACTACTAACAGAGTTCAGGCGGTGGCACCGCTTGTTGCCAACAACGCATGAGCGGTTCCCTAAATAGATCCAAAACACAAAGGACAACAAAAGATCAAGTTAGAAATTGATCAGATCAAGGCAAAAATTGATGGATTGACAGTAAAAAAGAGCATAAAAAGTTGAAATAATTTAGATCTGAACAGATCTGAAAGTTTCAAACCAAAATTCACTAAGTCAGATGGAAAATCTGATTGAAGAGAGTTGGAGATGGAGCCTGGATTCGGACAAGAGTTCAAGAAATGAGGAAGCTCATATCAACTAAGATATGCACTGCTCCCCAACAGAGTCGCCAGATTTGTAATCAGGAATATTGCACCTTCTACGGACAGAAGTTGTTCCTCTGGTTTGAATGGTTCATATCCAGAACAAATGAGTGAACGACAAGGATGAAGACCTTCCCTAAATGTTGTAGACACCTGGAATGTCGCTTCGATAGTGAACCTGTGTACCTTCAAACAGATCAAACATGCAAACACATAAAAGCTACCAAAAGATCATCTACTTATCCATGTTAGTGACTAAGGAACCTAACACCATGTACATGTGAAATAAAAACAACAGTAATGTAGGACGGAAATCAGCTTTGCATTAAAGATGTATGGAGAAGCTTACAACCATTGCCTTAGTGTCGACAAGCATCTCCATGAGACAAACACTTCATCCCCATAAGCTCCAACTTTGCTCTCTATGCTCTCTAATGACTTGGGCTAATTAGTCAATCAAACATCATAACAATACCTCTATAGTTCTCTCCCTCAACTATGGACATGAGCTTGTATTTATAAGGCTCAATAGATAGGAATAGTTGAGAGAATTGTGGGTGAGGTGGCTCTAAGATCCTACCATGGGGGATCTCGAGCTCAACTAACCCATAATGATAGGGATAAGGGAGGACACGAGGCCCTCTGGGACCTCTGGGACCTCTGGGACCTCTAGGAGGTAAACCTCCAGAGCCTTCGGAACCACTAGGAGGAGGGCCACCAGGGCCTCCGGGAGGAGGACCACTAGGCCCTCCAAGACCATTAGGCCCCCCAGGGGGAGGACCTCCATAAGGTGGTCCTCCAGCACCTCCCACAGTATGTATAGGTATCCCCCCATAGATGGCATGTAGGATTAGTTAGGTTGCCCCCATGACGTGAAAGCATTACTAGGATATGGAATTCCAACATAAGGTATTCCTGCAAGGTTGGGTGGATAACTAATGCTTCCTACAGGTACTTGATTTGCTGTATAACCATCACCCCAAGAGGTTTGATGGGTTACAGGTTGTGCCCCTAAGGGCTGACCTGAACTGTATGGGGGGTTAACCACATTAGAGTGGGTGGGAGAGACATAAAGTATAGATGGATCTATACCAGAGGTCTGACCTTGACTAGGTACAATTTTGGTGCCAAATAACGTAGTTCGTGTCGGGGGTTTCCCCCGACACTAGAAGGTAATGACAAAACAGGAATTAAATGTTGAGCCCCAGGTGCGGAAGACTTGGGAGGATTGGGAACAGACATAATATGGGAGGTGGTGGGGTTGGTAGTTTGACCTGGGTTGTGTGGAGTCACTGTGCAAACTAGAATCGGTTCAATGGGTCTCATAGAATCGACAAGTGAACGATATCCCACAGGAAGAGCTGCGGAATGTGATGGTGGTGTGCCCAATATATCATCTATTTTTTTTCAATCTCTTGTGCACGGAGAATAGCTACCTAGTATTGTCTACGTTCTTCTTTATCTGGGGTAACTTCTTCAGAAAATTTTAAACGGGTTCCAAATGAGGCAATGGCTTGTCCTATAAAGGTATCCCAAAGTGGAGCATTGGGACCATAATCAGGATAGGTAGTATCATCAACGTGACCTTCTGTGGGAGAATGGAACAAATTATTACCCTGAGAAGGTTGTTGGACCAAGGGAGGCGAGTGTGAAGGATATGGTCCTCCACTTTATGCAATCACATTCTCTCCCACTTGGGAGGTGGTAGCAGCACCTTGGTCGATAGCTTCCATTGGATTTTATCCTGAAACAGGAATAAAATCAGGTGGAAAGCCCCATACTCTTCTGAACTATCTTAGCTCAGCTAGTTTGTATAGCTCCTATCTAACCTAGGGTCTCAAAAACTAGAAAACACACCAAAAAATTTCCCTGCTCAAGTTATAGGCCAAACAAGCAAACTTAAATGACAAGAGGAGTTCAGATAGTCAAGTCTCTCACCGGGATTGTCAAGAAGGTGCCACTCGCGATATACCTCAAGGGTACGTGCGTAGTAATCTCCCCGAATGTTGTTTTCAGTGTATGGATCCAAGCAATATGGCCAAATGGATTTTCTCATATGGATAAGGTACCCTAGTGGGGTCTCCCGATATATGCAAGGTACGTGGGAGCTCAAATCGGTAGTAGTGTTGTCTAATGCATAACCGTTCACAATGGGCCTTTCGATATACAATCAAGTACGTGAAGTACCTTTCTATATACCTCAAGGGTACGTGAAAGGTCGTTCGATATATCGATGATACATGGAAGAACCGTGCAAATCCCGAGATGTAAAGCAGATGAGTAACGATAGCTCCTACACTTAACGGTGCTCGAACACATCTCTAACCTATCACTCAAATTGCTATGTAAATTTTAACCTATAACTACCATTAATTTTAAAGTGGACGGTTAGGTGAATGCATGGAATTTTGACAGAAAAAGTAAAACCATGCAGTATGCATATGCAAATATTTCACTTTACCGTTCATGGTATGCCTACCTACGGGAGGGAAAGAGAGTATTTTCTTTTGTTTTAAAACCAAAAATTTCCAAATAACTATCTTGAACAAAATCAAAATCAAAGACAAGCAACACTTTCCAAACTCATTTTTCTTTTCTGAAAGCAATCAAAAGGAAAAGAGTCTATTTTCCTAAAAGAAAAACAAGAAGCGCACTACATGCATATGCACTCTATTTTTCGATTTTTCTTAAAACATAGATAGATCTAACTTAAAACTACAATATTTTTTATTTTGATGAGATAGTACTAATGCAAAAGAGACAAAAGAACACAGAGAACTTGAAAGCTTGTGAGGCTAATCAGAGATCCAATGTCTTATCCTCACTAATGATAATGACCTAATCTCAGTCAAAAAAATTTCTTTTTAACAAGCAAAAAGAAGTCCTCTATGGAAACAAAAAATGAAATCAAGATGGTAATCAAATGGTCTTTCTTTCAGTCTTTATAACATAAATGAAAAGAGAGCTCACTACAACCTAAGATTTTCAAAAAAGAATTCCTTTCACAATCACAACCAACAAGCACTAAAGGAAATGAATAATCAACAAGCCTAATCTAGATTTTGAATTTTTCGATCAAACCAATCTTTTACCACAAAATTTCAAACCATGAGCATTCAGATTCTAACACACAAGCCTGACAGTGCGGGGATGAAAGCAACCAAACTCAAATTCTTGCAAAAAATGAGAAAAAACTAGTCTTGGAACAAGGCCTACCTGGCACCGCGCTGGAGGGGTCTTGACAGAGCGGTTCTGGATGAGCACCGCTTCTAGATAACAGGACTCAGGCGGTGGCATCGCGTACTACTAACAGAGTTCAGGCGGTGGCACCGCTTGTTGCCAATAGCGCATGAGAGGTTCCCTGAATAGATCCAAAACACAAAGGACAACAAAAGATCAAGTTAGAAATTGATCATATCAAGGCAAAAATTGATGGATTGACAGTAAAAAAGAGCATAAAAAGTTGAAATAATTTAGATCTAAACAGATCTGAAAGTTTCAAACCAAAATTCACTGAGTCAGATGGAAAATATGACTGAAGAGAGTTGGAGATGGAGCTTGGATTCGGACAAGAGTTCAAGAAATGAGGAAGATCAGATCAACTAAGATATGCACTGCTCCCCAACGGAGTCGCCAGATTTGTAATCAGGAATATTGCACCTTCTGCGGACAGAAGTTGTTCCTCTGGTTTGAATGGTTCAGATCCAGAACAAATGAGTGAACGACAAAGGATGAAGACCTTCCCTGAATGTCGTAGACACCTGGAATGTCTCTTCGATAGTGAACCTGTGTACCTACAAACAGATCAAACATGCAAACACATCAAAGCTACCAGAAAATCATCTACTTATCCATGTTAGTGACTAAGGAATCTAACAGCATGTACATGTGAAATAAAAACAACAGTAATGTAGGACGGAAATCAGCTTTGCATTAAATATGTATGGAGAAGCTTACAACCATTTCCTTAGTGTTGACAAGCATCTCTATGAGACAAACACTTCATCCCCATAAGCTCCAACTTTGCTCTCTATGCTCTCTAATGACTTGGGCTAAGTGGTAAATCGAACATCATAACAATACCTCTATAGTTCTCTCCCTCAACTATGGACATGAGCTTGTATTTATAAGGCTCAATAGATAGGAATAGTTGAGAGAATTATGGGTGAGGTGGCTCTAAGATCCTACCATGGGGGATCTCGAGCTCAACTAACCCATAATGATAGGGATAAGGGAGGACACGAGGCCCTCTGGGACCTCTGGGACCTCTAGGAGGTAAACCTCCAGATCCTTCGGAACCACTAGGAGGAGGGCCACCAGGGCCTCCGGGAGGAGGACCACTAGGCCCTCCAGGACCATTAGGCCCCCCAGGGGGAGGACCTCCATAAGGTGGTCCTCCAGCACCTCCCACAATATGTATAGGTATCCCCCCATAGATGGCATGTAGGACCAGTTAGGTTGCCCCCATGACGTGAAAGCATTACTAGGATATGGAATTCCAACATAAGGTATTCCTGCAAGGTTAGGTGGATAACTAATGCTTCCTACAGGTACTTGATTTGCTGTATAACCATAACCCCAAGAGGTTTGATGGGTTACAGTTTGTGCCCCCAAGGGCTGACCTGAACTGTATGGGGGGTTAACCACATTAGTGTGGGTGGGAGAGACATAAACTATAGATGGATCTATACCAGAGGTCTGACCTTGACTAGGTACAATTTCGGTGCCAAATAACGTAGTTCGTGTCGGGGGTTTCCCCCGACACTAGAAGGTAATGACAAAACAGGAATTAAATGTTGAGCCCCAGGTGCGGAAGACTTGGGAGGATTGGGAACAGACATAATATGGGAGGTGGTGGGGTTGGTAGTTTGACCTAGGTTGTGTGGAGTCACTGTGCAAACTAGAATCGATTCAATGGGTCTCATAGAATCGGCAAGTGAACGATATCCCACAGGAACAGCTACAGAATGTGATGGTGGTGTGCCCAATATATCATCTATTTTCTTTTCAATCTCTTGTGCACGGAGAATAGATGCCTAGTATTGTCTACGTTCTTCTTCATCTGGGGAAACTTCTTCAGAAAATTTTAAACGGTTTCCAAATGATGCAATGGCTTGTCCTATAAAGGTATCCCAAAATGGAGCATTGGGACCATAATCAGGATGGGTAGTATCATCAAAGTGACCTTCTGGGGGAGAATGGAACAAATTATTACCTCGAGAAGGTTTTTGGACCAAGGGAGGCGAGTGTGAAGGATATGGTCCTCCACTTTATGCAATCACATTCTCTCCCACTTGGGAGGTGGTAGCAGCTCCTTGGTCGATAGCTTCCATTGGATTTTCTCCTGAAATAGGAATAAAATCAGGTGGAAAGCCCCATACTCTTATGAACTGTCTTAGCTCAGCTAGTTTGTATAGCTCCTATCTAACCTAGGGTCTCAAAAACTAGAAAACACACCAAAAAATTTCCCTGCTCAAGTTATAGGCCAAACAAGCAAACTTAAATGACAAGAGGAGTTCAGATAGTCAAGTCTCTCACCAGGATTGTCAAGAAGGTGCCACTCGCGATATACCTCAAGGGTACGTGCGTAGTAATCTCCCCGAATGTTGTTTTCGGTGTATGGATCCAAGCAAGATGGCCAAATGGATTTTCTCATATGGATAAGGTACCCTAGTGGGGTCTCCCGATATATGCAAGGTACGTGGGAGCTCAAATCGGTAGTAGTGTTGTCTAATGCATAACCGTTCACAATGGGCCTTTCAATACACAATCAAGTACGTGAAGTACCTTTCTATATACCTCAAGGGTACATGAAAGGTCGTTCGATATACCGATGGTACGTGGAAGAACCGTGCAAATCCCGAGATGTAAAGCGGATGAGTAACGATAGCTCCTACACTTAACGGCGCCCGAACACGTCTCTAACCTATCACTCAAATTGCTATGTAAATTTTAACCTATAAATACCATTAATTTTAAAGTGGACGGTTAGGTGAATGCATGGAATTTTGACAGAAAAAGTAAAACCATGCAGTATGCATATGCAAATATTTCACTTTACCGTTCATGGTATGCCTACCTACGGGAGGGAAAGAGAGTATTTTCTTTTGTTTTAAAACCAAAAATTTCCAAATAACTATCTTGAACAAAATCAAAATCAAAGACAAGCAACACTTTCCAAACTCATTTTTCTTTTCTGAAAGCAATCAAAAGGAAAAGAGTCTATTTTCCTAAAAGAAAAACAAGAAGCACACTACATGCATATGCACTCTATTTTTCGATTTTTCTTAAAACATAGATAGATCTAACTTAAAACTACAATAGTTTTTATTTTGATGAGATAGTACTAATGCAAAAGAGACAAAAGAACACAGAGAACTTGAAAGCTTGTGAGGCTAATCAGAGATCCAATGTCTTATGCTCACTAATGATAATGACCTAATCTCAGTCAAAAAAAATTCTTTTTAACAAGCAAAAAGAAGTCCTCTATGGAAAAAAACAAATGAAATCAAGATGGTAATCAAATGGTCTTTCTTTCAGTCTTTATAACATAAATGAAAAGAGAGCTCACTACAGCCTAAGCTTTTCAAAAAAGAATTCCTTTCACAATCACAACCAACAAGCACTAAAGGAAATGATTAATCAACAAGCCTAATCTAGATTTTGAATTTTTCGATCAAACCAATCTTTTACCACAAAATTTCAAACCATGAGCATTCAGATTCTAACACACAAGCCTGACATTGCGGGGATGAAAGCAACCAAACTCAAATTCTTGCAAAAAATGAGAAAAAAATAGTCTTGGAACAAGGCCTACCTGGCACCGCACTGGAGGGGTCTTGACAGAGCGGTTCTGGATGAGCACCGCTTCTAGATAACAGGACTCAGGCGGTGGCATCGCGTACTACTAACAGATTTCAGGCGGTGGCACCGCTTGTTGCCAATAGCGCATGAGAGGTTCCCTGAATAGATCCAAAACACAAAGGACAACAAAATATCAAGTTAGAAATTGATCATATCAAGGCAAAAATTGATGGATTAGCAGTAAAAAAGAGCATAAAAAGTTGAAATAATTTAGATCTAAACAGATCTGAAAGTTTCAAACCAAAATTCACTGAGTCAAATGGAAAATCTGACTGAAGAGAGTTGGAGATGGAGCTTGGATTCGGACAAGAGTTCAAGAAATGAGGAAGATCAGATCAACTAAGATATGCACTGCTCCCCAACGGAGTCGCCAGATTTGTAATCAGGAATATTGCACCTTCTGCGGACAGAAGTTGTTCCTCTGGTTTGAATGGTTCAGATCCAGAACAAATGAGTGAATGACAAAGGATGAAGACCTTCTCTGAATGTCGTAGACACCTGGAATGTCTCTTCGATAGTGAACCTGTGTACCTACAAACAGATCAAACATGCAAACACATCAAAGCTACTAGAAAATCATCTACTTATCCATGTTAGTGACTAAGGAATCTAACAGCATGTACATGTGAAATAAAAACAACAGTAATGTAGGACGGAAATCAGCTTTGCATTAAAGATGTATGGAGAAGCTTACAACCATTGCCTTAGTGTCGACAAGCATCTCCATGAGACAAACACTTCATCCCCATAAGCTCCAACTTTTCTCTCTATGCTCTCTAATGACTTGGGCTAAGTGGTAAATCGAACATCATAACAATACCTCTATAGTTCTCTCCCTCAACTATGGACATGAGCTTGTATTTATAAGGCTCAATAGATAGGAATAGTTGAGAGAATTGTGGGTGAGGTGGCTCTAAGATCCTACCATGGGGGATCTCGAGCTCAACTAACCCATAATGATAGGGATAAGGGAGGACATGAGGCTCATGATCTAGAAGCCTTGAGAAACTTCTCTTTTTCCCATTTTACCCAGGGTACCGCTTTTCTTCTCTTATGACAGAGCGGTTTAGATGAGAAACACTTTTGGACCAAAGACCATAGGCAGTGGCATCGCTTATTGAAAACGGGATATAGGCGATACTGAGTAAGGTACCACTCATGGGCCACAGGGAAAGCACGATGCTGATTTTTTTCATGTAGAATTGACAGACAGAGTAGGTTTCCACTCTAAGTGCTGGGATTAAGGGCACTAAAGGGCTGGTCACTTATCTATTTCAAAATGATTGGATCATTTTTTCCTGGCAGATTCTCTTTGTGCTTCCTTTAGCAATTACAGAACCTGGCACCACTCTAGTGGGGTATCGGACCATCGGGTCATTATTCTACAGTTGGACTTTGATAAAGCTCATATCACTTATCCTTTTAAGTTTAACTTTACATGGATGAAGGAGGAAGAGTTTGATGTATTGATCAGAAATGAATGGGCACACCCGACAGTCTTAGCTACGGGATCATTAAGTCCTATGAAGGCCTTTCTCCAGAAGCTTAGAAGACTACAACCGGTGGTCAATCTATGGGAAAAAACAAAGAATAAATCTATGATATCAGACATTTGTAGGCTTGAGGAAGATATTAATACTATTGAGTATCATCTCCTATATGACCCAGGTTTTGAAGTCTTGCAGGGGGATCTGAAAAATTGTCTTTCATCTCGAGGTAAGCTTCTTTTACATAAGGAGGAGACTCTTAGGAAAAAGAGTTGGGCTACTTGGTTACTTACAGGGGATTAGAACACTCGTTATTTTCACCACTTTGCGAATAAGAGGCGGGTTAACAATTCGGTATGGGAAGCAGTGGATGAAGATAATATTAAAGTTTTTTATCAGGTTTCTATCAAGAGGGTCACCAGGAACTACTTTGTTGATCTTTACAGGGAACCTGATAATTTCACTATTGAGGATCAACTTGACATTATTAAGCTCTTTCCCTCATATGTTTCAGCTGAAGATAATCTGTCCATTTTTAGCCCGGTCACGCTCAGTGAAGTGGAAACAACACTAAAGATCTTTGCCAAGGATAAAAGTCTCAGGGCGGATGGCTGGACTATGGAGTTCTATCTCCATTTTTTTGACCTTATGGGTATGGAATTGGTGGATGCAATAGAGGATACGTGATTTTCGGGATCTATCCGTAAGACACTCAATAATACCTACCTTACCCTTATTCCCAAAGTGGATCGTCCTTCCTCTTTTGGAGAATACAGACCGATCGCCCTCTACAACTTACTCTACAAGTTGATCACCAAGATTATAGCGAAGCATATTAAGCCATTCCTTAGTCTTCATATTTCGCCCGAACAATTTGGGTTTCTACCTAATCGCCGGATATTGGATGTCGTCGGTATAGTTCAGGATATTTTACATTCCGCTAAATCGAAGCACTATCCAGCGATTTTCGTCAAGCTGGATCTTGAGAAAGCATATGATAAAGTCAACTGGTCTATGCTATGACTAACCCTCCTTCAGATTGGGCTTTCTTTCGACTTGGTAAAATGGATGATTTCTTGTGTTACCTCTGCCAACTTTGTTGTTTTGATTAATGGTGCACCCTCAGAGTCATTCAAGGTTACTCGGGGTATTCGGTAGGGTTTCCCGCTATCGCCCTATCTTTTCCTATTAATCATTGAGGGCCTAAGTATGTTGATTGCATAGGCAAAAAAAGATAAGAAGAGCAATGGACTAAAGGTGACAGGGTCGATCACTCTTACTCACACTTTCTTTGTTGACGACATCCTTCTTTTTGGGGATGGTTCCTTATTAGAATGGATACACTACAAGTCCTTGATTAATCTATTTTGCAAAGCCTCGGGGATGACAGTAAGTTCGAGAAAATCATCCTTTGGTTACTTAAATATTTCTCAGGATGTTGTTTGACGAATTGGAGATCATTTTACTTATCCCTGGAAATCTCTGGAAGATAGTCTCTCCTATCTGGGATTCCAGATCAAGCCAAACTGCTATCGCATTGGCGACTAGAACTGGTTAATTAGAAAATTTCAACATCGGGTCAATAGGTGGACTCCCCGGTGGCTCTCATTAGGGGGAGGGTGACCCTGGATTCATCTGTACTCCAATTAATTCCAATATATTGGATGTCCCTTTACATTCTTCTGGTGTGGATCATTCAAGAATTACGAATATTACTGTTTCACTTCTTATGGACAAGATTAGTCTGTAATAAAAAATATAATCTGGCTAGTTGGAGAGCTTTGTCATGCCCTAAAACATGGGGAGGTTGGGGGATCAAAGATATGAAGCATTTCAACCTGAATCTATGTGCAAAGATTATGTGGCGGGCTTTAAACCACACGATATTGTGGGGTTCATTAATCAAATAAAAATACTTGACTAGGTTGCCACTGGATATCTGGTTTCAAATAGGTATTTTCAAATCAGAAAACGCCTCACTGATATGGCGTAGTATTCTTTCTACTTTGCACATTACACTACCTGATTTATGTTGGCTTATTGGACGTGAAACTTGATCTATATAGGTATGGATCCGATTTTAGACCTGTCGAACTTTAAGTTGTCCCAACCCCTACTGCTGAAATTGCATGAAAAGAATTTGTACTTACTAAAACAGATTTTTTCTCTTAAGAATGGTCTGTTTCCTCTTTGGCGATCCTTAACAGAGTTAGGACTTATGGGGGCACTAACTTTAGAATGGGATCGTTATACCAGAAGTTTATATGAGACCGGTATCTCACTGAATACTTCTCTGGACCGTATTATTTGGAAGGCCAATCGAAAATCAGGAGTGGTGAAAGCACATCTAGCATACATTGTATCCCTAAAATCACTTGAGGAACCGGGAGGTCGATGGTGACACTCTGCATTATGGCAGATCAAGATCGCGGGAAATGCATATTTTGTCTTAATGCTTTGGAAACGACTAAGTATATATTTGGGAGCTGTTCTTTTTTCAATATGACTGGACGAGTTCTGTGTCAACATCTTGGGGGAACTTGGTGGTGGGAGCTCCCCTCCTTAGCTGAGAACTTTGAACAATGGAAGTTGATGACAGGGTTACCACTAGTGGCTCTTTGTCTGTTTTTATGGGAATGCTGGAAGGCATGAAATGCAAATATCTTCCAAGACGTACCTGTCACTCAGAACCTCATCATATCGAAGGTATGTTCTTCCCCCTTTCTGGTTATGACTCTTCCTAAAATTGTGTCATCGAGACATATTAGGCCTCTTGTCGATGTAAGGGATGGGATTATTGGTTATTTCGATGGAGCTGCCAATGCTGGATTGTGTGGCACTGGAATGGTAATTTTGGTGGACAATTCTCAGTCTTTCAGACTTCACATGGACGCGGGTACTGGCATGAATACCAGATCTGAACTATTGGCCCTCTAGGGGCTTCTCTATTTTGCATTACATAAAAAATTTCAGACCTTGCATGTTCGTGGAGATTCTAAAGTAATTATAGAGTGGGCTATGGGAAATCAGGATATACACTCTTTGGAACTGGAGCACTGGCTTAGAAAAACAAAAGACCTCATTAGACAGTTCATCACGGTCTCTTTTCAGCATATATTCAGGGAGTATAATACTTTCACAGATGACCTTTCAAAAAGGGCAATTGGAACCAGTTTCAATGTGATATATTGGTAGGAATACTCAGATTGTTCCTTGACAGACTCGGGGACTCTCAAGCTCTACTGAGTATATCATACTCTCTTTTGATGATTTTGGACCTATTAGTATTGGTTTTTTCTAAGGATCAGTAAGTTGTACAAGCTATCATTGCTAGATGATGCCCATATAGTTTTATATGCCTTCAGTGTTTATGTCACTTGATGTTTTTGAATGACTTGCATATGATATTTCAGATCTATGTAATTTTGTAACCGTTTTTGGTGTCGTTCTTAAGACATAGTTTTATAAAAGTTAAAACTGTCTTTTTCCGTGTGAAAAAAAATTACCCTGATCTCTTTTCGTAAATACATTTCACTACTCTTGATGCAATAACATAAAGTTAATATACATGAGAAGATTGCCTATGTGGAATAAGCTCAAACATGTCAAAAAGTGAAATTTAAACATAGGTGAGGAGGGTAACAATTTTTCCTCACAGCTGCTCGAAGTTATACTCAATTGACACACACATAAAACACACTAAAATAAATCCATTTTAATTACGAGATCCTTTTTAAAACTAGATCTAAGAATCAAATTTGATATGTAAAAAATTTAAGATCATAAAAATCACACCTCAATGATTTTATCTCTATATTTATAGATCCAGACTTAGCATAAGTTTTAATTTGTTATAGTTTTTTTTTGTGAAATTTAAAATTAAACTATATATATTATTCATTTTTATTTAATTTTTTTCTTCCATATAACATATATGAAATTTCATACTCGACAACATCCCTACACTAATTAAAAAAAAATAGTATCAATTAATATAGAATCTCCTATGAGCTCGCTTATATCTTTTAATATATAAAATGTGGATGTAATTGCTCTGTAAACTCACGACTTACCTAAAAGTAAAGGTAAGGATCGCCTAACTTTGAGCAAAACTTAATATAGGTCTTATTTTATCATAGTTTCTCATTGGGACCCTTACAAGTATATTATGTATTTTATATGTATGGCGATTTAATTAAATTAATAAAGGATTCAATGAATGAGCTTTTAAATATGTATACCACATGGACTATGCATACTTCACGCTTAAAAGCGATAGTCTACACATAGATACCTTCCAAGCAAATGAATTGATTTGAAGGGCTTGGGTTCAATAATTACTTTTTAATGGAAAAAAGAGTATATCTCAATTGATGGCTCAAAAAGTAAAATGTGAAATCATATTCAATGTTGTGTTCATTAATTTAAGAAAGGTGATGTTGAAGTCGTTAATTAATAAATAAATAAATAAATGTAATATCTTTAACTATAATTTTAGATACCTTTAAAGATCAAACTTTGTAAAACCTACCGCACTACCTACAATTCACATTTAATATAAGTTTAAGAAGGAACCCACCTTGAGTGGGACCACATAAAAGCTAGTTTACACTTCACATTTAATATAAGTTTAAGACGAACCCACCTTGAGTGGGACCACATAAAAGCTAGTTTGTGTTATGGGAATAATCATAGCAATTATGTGGTTAAATTATATAATGTTGATGAAGCAGACATTATTGATTACTTATTGTTCCATAGGTTAAAATGTTTGTAAAATTAGGAAATTTTGATAAATAAATTTTATGTTTGAAAATAAGTGATTGGGTTGGATTTTTATGGTGTGGAAGTTTTGAAAAGATTGTGATTGTGTTGGATCTTTGTTGTATGGAAGTTTTGAGAAGATTAATGATTAATATGTGGAAGTTTAGAAAAGATAAGCAATTGTGTTAGATTTTTATTTTGTGAAAGTTTAGAAAAGATAAGTAATTGTGTTAGATTTTATTGTGTGGAAGTTTAGAAAAGATAAGTGATTGTGTTAAATTTTTATTGTGTAGAAGTTTAGAAAAGATAAATGATCACTTTGTGGAAGTTTAAAAGATCTACGAATTTGAAGTCGACACTCCATTTATTTTTATATTTCAAATTAAATAACAAATATATTATTATCAAAACTTAGATTTTTTTAAAGTATTAATCTATTTTAAATATAATTTTAAAAATAAGATGCACTAAATATAATTTTTAGAATAACATAATTATCAACCATTTTCTCGAAAATATATATTTCACAAATTAAAAATAAAAAAATAATGAGAATCCCCAAAAATCTTTAAAAACATATTGAGGTTAACTCCAATACATTGTCATGGCAATCATTATTTTTGCTTGTGATTTATTATATGACTTTAGGGTGATTAAACTATCGGAACGCCATGATATTTTATGGATACAAAGAATATATACTCATTACAAGATCATCAACAATGGGTTTCATTGATCACTTTCACTTTAGTCATATCTTCATGAGTTGATGTAAAGTGAGCATCATGCATGACATGAGGTAAAGCAAAGTTCAATAAAATGTTTAAAGAACATATATTTTAAATATTATTTAGTCATTTTTAGTTATTTAAATGTCTTTTTTAACATTGCATTTATTAAAGTAATCTAGTATTCATATTATGAAAAATTGAGTAGAGCATGGCTCACATTGCTATGCTTCACATTATATGTAACTGATTATGGATTTAAAGATTTTGACAATTTAATTTTAATGTATAGAGATACCTTTGGAAGGTTCTTTTTTAAATTGCACCTTCCACGTGGTTTGTACACCTATTACTAAATTGGTTATATAAGAAATTGTTACACAAAGCAACACTTTATGTACAACAAAAATGTATGACCTCATGCAAGTAACATAAATCCAATTCAATGGTCATAAGGAATGGTTGAGATGTCAAAACATATACATATTATTTCAATCACTTCCCATGTTGATAGGGTGTATTTGAAATTATTTTGTATTTCAATTTTAATATTTTTATTTTAAAATTTATTATATTATATCCTAGTGGTTGAGATTTGAGACTCCTATAATAATAATTTAGATGTAAACTACCTAGTTTTAATTATATGTCTAAATGGTTAAATTTCACCATTGTATATTAAAAAGATTATTTATTATATTTATATAACATATTAATTTCATAGATGTTATTAAGTATATTTTTATTAAAAAATATAAGTTTGATTTTTTATTATTTTTATTTTTTAAATATATATACAATAAATATACAGATTATTTATTTTTAATATTTTAGGTTTTAGTAAATATATTTTTACACAAGAAAAACAAATTACTTTTTGATATTCAACATAATCAAAGAGAGCAAGTATTTTTTTTATTATATAAGATCGTCTTTCTCAAAATGAACTATAGATAGTTCATCAGCAAACCCCTCCATTCTACATATTAGTGACAACAAGACTACCTCCAACAAAACAAGACGATGACAAAATATCTGGTAGTTATCAAAATTGTTGATACAACATACCAGAAAAACATCAATTGTCGATATCCAACAAACTGTCATCAACATATTGTCTTAAATAGTATCTAAAGACCTTGTAAACAATAGTACAAAAAAACAAACTAGTGAAAGATTGCATATCCATAAGAGTAGAAAGAATTGTTCCTGAACACTTTAAACAACAAGGAACCAGAAGAAAGGTCTAATCCCTTCTTCGAGAGTCCATCAGCTACAAAGTTCAATAACGTGTTTATATGCTTGAAAGAAATATCCAAGAAGGTGTTAATAGTAGATTTGGTCCTAGATAACCAATGTTATAGAGGCAATATTTGTATGCATGAAGATCCAGATAACCAATCTATAATGACTTTGGAGTCCTTAAGCACATTGGAGTGGGTGAATATCAAGTTTAGCAACAAATTTTAAAAGACCCCTTAAAGCAAATAGTTCAACGCGTGAATTTGAACCCAAACACATCCCATCCAAATATGAAAAAAAATGATGATGATTGAGTTTTAAGAGGGATCCACCCCCACAATGCTCTTGTTGGGCAACGCTATATAAAAATCCAACAACTTCATTTTAGTAAATATTACATATAAAGATGTGATGAAGAAGTAATTCAAAATGGATCATTATATAATTTGTCATATATTTTGATATTTTTGGGTGGAAAATTGAAGCTATTGGCTTGTAGGGCTCATTTCAAGTGTAGGTCTTGTTTTGGGGATTTGGGGTCTAAAAACATCTAGAACCCATTTGATGCCTTAAAAGAATGTTTCTGGGGTAAAAAATTTGTGAAAGTTCTCATACTCTCGAAGTTGTTCTACACAATGAGATATTTCTAATGACATGAGGATCACTTCAGTCAGAGTTTGATTGCAGAAGTGTTGACACAAACTCAATCAACAAAACCAGTCGACAGGGGTTCCCACTCTGTAGACACCCAAACCACCGCAATCTCCCTGAGCACCGGCCTAGACAGGTTTTACCCCGTCCAACAACACCCACAGAGCGGATGAAGTCTCACCCGAGATGTTCGAGGGAGAGCTGACGAAACCAAGTTTCCGCAGAATGAGAGAGGACCATGTGCAGCTACTTATCAACTTGGCACAACATTAACAGATATGATCATTCAACTTATGCTTTAACAGAACCTCATTATCTTTCAACATATTGCATTATTATACCAGAACTGCAATAAAACATTGATGCGCAAACAAATCTAACATAATAACATCATTCAAAGAAGAGAAGGATCGCATCATTTACAGATCCATGTTGCATATACATAGTGCATTCATAATTAAGTCGCAGAAGATGATAAGACAAGAAAACGAAAAACGACACAATAGTTATGCTCAACCTATGTCATGTTATATTAACCTTCGCACAAAACCACAGATTCTCCAAACAATTCTTTAATACATAGATCAACAGATCTCAATTAATGCGCAGATCTTACATAGCATGCAAAAAATTAGCTTACAAGATCATCCCAGGTTTCTTTAACACTTTCAACTCTACATATACTTATAGGCTTATACCTTTACAATCAAGGTCCACTTAAGCTAATTTTCTCACTAACTCTTAACATATTCTACAAAATAATTACCACTATCCGCACAATGTGGTCCAAAATTACAAAATAATTACCACTATCCACGCAATGTAGTCCAAAATTACAAAAAATGACCAAAAATACATAAAATAATATAACTTCGACTTGCGCACCATTCTCCATTTTGCACAATATCTTTGACCTTGCGCAACATCTGTGATGTTGCACGACTAATTTATCCCAAAACCGCCTGCCAACAGGCCCCCAACACAATCTTGTGGCTCGCCCTTGAGCCACGTCAGCTAGACATGTAGTACTCATTGATCTTCAGCTTGAAGTCATCGTAATGCTGACTGATCTCCTTGACTTGCTCTTTCACCGTTTCAGCAATCTCTTGGCTTTGTGTTAATTCATGCTTGAGCAGATGCTCAACCATCTTCTCAGTAACCTCCTTCTTGCCTTCCTATGCGGCCTGCAGCGCTAAAAATGCCTTAATGGAAAGTTGTGCGGATAGTGCGCTTCTGTTGTCTTTCCCTTTCCTTCCTGATGCGTTGTTGCAACTCCTTCAGCTCTGCGGACCGTGTGATCTGAACAACTAGTGGCATTACTCTTAGTGTCATATTTAGTGTCGCCAGTTGTCCTTCTGCCTCCTGCAACTGCTTGTTCAGTTGCTCCAATTTCTCATCCTTGACTATGCCACCCAAAAATTACGTAGTCGCGTCGATGACCTTCTTCGCTTCCTGCTCCATCTCTCCTAGCCATGTCGCTAGATCCTCCATGGTGCTTTTGCTTTCAACAACTTGTTCAGGTGGTGTGTCTATATGTACCAGAGCAATCAAATCTGCATTATCATGTTGTAATTGTACGTTGACCGCTCCAAGCCATTTTCCCTCTCTATTGCATCTAGTTCGACGGTGCTCTCATGCACATACTGACAGGCATCTGAAACTACCTCTTCCAATTGCACTCTACTATCCTAGAGTTATTCCTTCTCGCCTACTAGTCGATCTTGTTCCTTCTTCATCTCCATAATCTCTATGGCACTTTTCACCCTCAACTCCTCTTGTGCATGCTTCAACACTTCAATCTCTCTCCGTGCTTCTGTCTCCTTCTCTTGCGATTGCAGAAACTGATCGCTGATGTTATGTTCTCTATCTGCCAACTCCTAATTTGTGACTCTTTGCATATGCACCAACGTCTGTGCGGACAACACGTTGATGTCAATAGACAAGTCTTGTAACTTCTACAAAGAAGAATTTAAATCCTCGTTGCTAGTCTCAATCACAGTCGGGGGAATTTGAACATTCTGAATCTGCGTCCCAGTGCTGATTGAGCCAAAGTCTTGCACAGTCGCTCCCTCTAGCACTTTCTTCAAAACGGCATCAACTAAAGAATCAATTCGTGCCCTTACCTCAGCAAACCCCTCTTGTTCATATTTCTTCATCTCTTCAGCTGCTGCATTCGTTGCATCTGTAATCGCCTTAATGAGTCGATTCAGTTGTGCTTCCATCCATGGTGTTGTGCTATTTGTCGAACCCTATTCCTAGCACCTCTTTGTCCTTAACTCTTCAAATGTGCTCTCTACTTTCGAGTCTGTAGGTGTCCTCGACGATTCTTCATCAGACTCATTGTGACTCTGTTGGTCATCCTTTTGCATGGGATCAATAGGTGCATCTGCTGGTGGTCCTGTCAATACTTCTTCCAAGCTGACCGGTTCTCTCCATGCTGCAGGCCAATCATTCACAGTCGCCTCCAACTCTGCATCAAACAATTTATATGGTGTTGGTAGCCACTTCGTATCTGGGTCATGTCGTGTTTTCACGTGAATGGCGTGTGACCAAATTGCAAATCGAGCAATCCTTTGATACTTCGTCACAACTTCCTCGGATAACCACAGAACTTTCACAGTTATCGCCTGCAACGCTTCCCAATAGATCAAAAATTGGATAGCACAGTTCTTCAATATTTTGAGTTCCCTTACCCACCAGAGATTCTGGTAACATGCACACTTACACAATTTTACTACCTCCACCTCCATGCCTTGATAGTCATCTGGATCCATCCAAGCCATGAGCATGATTAAGATCAACAACCAACTATATGTAAACAACTGTTATCCCTCCTGGACTGCCACTACATCCTCCGCCAACTGGTTCATTAAAAAGAGTGACCAATTCATCTGTACGCCCTCCACACATTGCTCTGCGCATGCAATAACCCCCAAGTTACATTGGATGGGGTGGTTTTTCCTGACCACTTTGTTGGCCAAAATCCTTTCTCTGATTTGCACCACCTGGTCATTGATACTGTTGATGCAGTAAGCCCGCCCGTCGCACTGCAACCCATATCGCTTCTTTAACCTTGCCGCAAGCCTCTTTTCATTATTCTTGCCTCTAAAATATTACGAGGGTTCTGGCCCATCCTTCGGTAGCCCCGTGATGTTTGCGATCAATGCTATTGTGATTGCAACTGGTGTGTCCAGCCACAACGTCCCGCCATGAAAACAGGCCAAAAGCTGCTTTACACATGCATTCGCCTCATTCAACCGCCCAAAATGTGGCATGCTAATCAATCCCAATAGTCCTTCTCTATTTATCCCACATGCCCAATCCCACAGAATGCGTTCTATTGGGGCGCCTCCTACCACTACCATTGGCACATATGGTTCCTTCGTAATGTCCTCCAATGCGAGCAAGTCATGGTCATCATACTTCATCTACATCAGTGTCAGTACGATGTCTTTGGTGCATACCATCCCCCATGGTATCCCCGACATCTTTCCTTGGTACTTTTGATTCTTGGTGAGCTTCCTGGGATGCACATCGGGCCAACAGGGCGGTATATACCTAGGGATATCCTCAGTGGACACCCCATGCGAGTTGTTGATTCCACAACTCCTAATCTTGATGGATCCGTCTGCGCAACTTCCTCCTCTTGTGCTCACGCAGATTTTCTATTCTGTCTCTTCTTCGGTGATGGGGAGATAGGATTCTAGCCCTTCCCCTTCTTCTTCGGCACCGATGATGATCCTATCATCATACTTGCAACTTCCTCCTTGATGGTTACTGAGCCAACTAGTGATTCCCTTTCACTCAAAATTTCAACCGTGATTGGTTCACTCTGCATGTCACACCAGTGCCCCATAATGCTCAGCAGTTGCTCAACCTCACTTCTCTTGGAAACTCACCCTAATGCGACTACACTCACTGCAATACTGCTCTGCAACTCAACTCACCAATTCACACTTTGCACAATGGTGTCTTCTGACCACATCCAACCCCTTTTTATATCATCAAGTCGATCCCATACCCATCATGACCAAATCAACGCGATCCACTTTACCTCATCATGACCAAATCATGCATTAACTTCCCGAATCCATCGTCAATCCTGTCAATCCAACGGTCAAATCCGCCATCAATACGTGTCACTTCAACAAGTGCCACCGGTTAACTGCTTTAACTGTCTACATTTATTACTGATTTGACTATGTCGCGGCCCTGTGGTTGTCACGACAAACCTTCCTAACTGCACTATTGACTCCCCTACATGCACATCCACTTCCTTCTGGTGCGCCATCCTTCTATTTATCCATCTTGCCTACTTTTTTTTTTCATTGCGCAGTGCCTTAAGCATTGTGCAGTTTCGGGCCCATCGTATTGGGCTTCAACCTGCTACCGTTCACTAGATTTGGTAGAATCACATCATCTAACTATTGCAGTTGAACTGCACCTCTTGAAGTAATGGAATTAATGAGATATAGACCTAACCAATGCATCTCTAACTTCCCTGGATGTTTCATGAACTTGTTGTCGTACAACAACACCAAATATCCTTACTGAAACTGTTTGTTCTTTATATGTCGATCATGCCAAGCTTTTTGTCGATCCTTCTCAACACGTTGGTGAAAACCTGCAACAAAGTGGTCTTCCTCAAGATGCACCAACTGTTATAGGTGTTCTTGTAACACTGCTACATCATCCATGCCCGTCGCTGCTACGATGCACAAACTTGGAACAATGTACTCCATGGGCATCACTGCTTCTTGCCCATACATCAATTTGAATGGTGTTTTCCCTGTCAATTGTTTGCAAGTGGTGCAATATGCTCACAAGACTGCTTGAATCTTCAAATCCCAGTCATCGTGGTTGGCGTTACATACCTTTGTAAGCACATGCTCCAACAACTTGTTGAACGCCTCCAGTGTCCCATTTGCTTGTGGATGATACAAGGTACTCTTCTTATGTTGTATCTAAAGCTCCTCCGTCAATGCACTGATTATGTGATTGATGAAGTGACTCCCTTGGTCACTCATCAATATCCTTGGGCACCCGAACCGAGTCACAATGTTGTCAAACAAGAACCTTGATGCTATCGCAGCGGTGCAATCTACAACAGGTGTGGCCTCTGCCCATCGTGTTAAATAGTCAGTTGCTGTAATTATGTATCACACACTAATTCACTTTCCTGGTGGGTTGATTGGCCCCACAATGTCCACAACCCATTTATCAAATGGTTGCAATGTCACTTGAGGTACCAATGACATCTCATCCCTCCTTGATGGTTTTCCAATTCTCTGATGTTCAAATAAAAAAATGTAAATTTTCATTGTCATTATTTCAAATAGTTGAAAAAAATCCATTTCATAATACGTTTTAAACTATTTCAATTTACAACCATTACAAAATCTAACACCTTAGACTTACAATACTAACTTTTACACATACGTATATATAATACTTATTAATAATTATATTAAAGACCCGCACTTATAACGCTAACCATTCTAGTGTCACTATAACAACTTGTTATATGAAAACATTGAATATGATTATTTAGTCAAATTGTATCTAAACCATGTTACAACTATCAAAACCAACTACACCAAACCACCTAAACTTACACTTAAAATCACATGGACCCAATATTGCTAGGTCATAGTATTTAACAATGACTTAATAATTCCTACTTCATACCTCCCACATTATATGAACCAGGAGGCTTCAATTGGTAAACCATTTGTACCCTATTTAAAAATATGCATCAAATAACATTTTGTTATGAATTGTTTTTCTTTCATAAAAATTAGAAAATTTATTTATTTCTTTATTATTTCTTTATTATTTATGAACAAAGTACATAGTATCATAATAACTCTTTTCAATTTTGAAAATAATTCTTATTAATTAAAACTTTAACGTAAGAAAGTTGACTCGTCCCAATAATAAAAATCCATGTTCATAAATGATTTGTTTTAATAAGCCTTAAATTACAACTCATCTTTGAATGCAAAGTAGTGCTTAGACCCAAGTTGCACATGGAAGAGGGATGAGTAATAAGCATGGGCATGTGCTTCCTTCTTTATGGACAATTTTTTTTATGGCATGACATGTTGTCTAATATATTATTATACCATGTGCCTCTTTGACCTTGCATATTCTATCTAATTTATCCAGCTTGGTTAGAATGTCAAGCCCCCACTTTTTGTTTCTTTTAAACTTCAAAATGGCTTTTGCTAAATTTTAAATATTATGGTCACCTTGAAGTGAACTATTCTCTTAATCTTGGTATCCAAGTAAAATGATTCCCTTGACGTAACGAGCCAACAAGAAGCCAAAGAGAACTCACACCTCAAGAAGATTGAGTAATAAATGCCTTTGAACCTTACGTTAATGGAACATATACATTTAGGTGTGAACTAATTATCACATGATCTCGTTTAATGTTTTACTCTTACAGAAAAATCATGATGTGTTTTTCATATGGAAGTTCCTCGATTAATGTGTTTGCAAAGATAAGATTGAGTTGATACAAATATTTTTATTAAAAAAATTAAATGATGTAGTTTAAATGTATTGTTTTTATTATTATTATTCAAGTTGATACAAATATTTTTATTAAAAAATTAAATGATGTAGTTTAAATGTATTGTTTTTATTATTATTATTCAAGATAATAAAGTGTAGATCATTATTTTTGAGTTGAAGTTTGATAAATTTTGTTTTGAATTGATGGAATTGTAAATGTTAAATGATTAACATTGGTATAATTTAATTGTAATGAATATATTTGAGAACATTAAATTTATTTTTAGATTTAAATAACAATTTTACCAATCCAAAAATTGTAATTTTAGTAATGAATGTTGAACCAAATTTTAGTGATAACAAACAAAAAATGTCCAAAATGTAGAATGTTTAGCCTTCTTCATTTCAATTGACCACAATAAATGCATTGGAAACCATAATTAAATACCTTAAAGAACAATGGAGGACTTCATAAAATATCTCAGAGCATCACAAGGCAACCCTCCCACTCCTACCTCGTGTCTCTTATAAACAACCAGCTAATGTATGAACAAGGTTATGTTGCATATCTCTTCCCCTTATCTGTGAAAAAGGAAAGCAACTAAATGATCCATCAGTAACATTAAGTTTCATATCCCATTTCCCTCTCTCCTTCTGTCTCTTTTGAAAGAGACTAAATGATGAATTGACAAGACCCTAAATTGTCCAAGTTACAACTTACCCTTTAAGGATGATTGACATGAATTTAAGATGTCTCCCTGGGATCACACAAGAAGGGACTACTATCTCTTTTGCCAACTAGATACCCTCTGTAATCAACTACATTTCCCACCTTCCTCAAACCCCACAATCTTCAAAGATGAAAACAATCAAAATTATTACAACATCCCACTCACTCTATTCTAATTACAACCACACATTATTAAAAAAAAAATCAATTTCACTCTAAAACATCAATAAATAAAATGAAAGATCAACTCTTAAAATTCCTTTATATTTTTAGAATGTTATTAATTTCATATTTTTTCATGTAAACACTGTAATAGCCTTGCCCCATTTAGCAAGGCTCAAAGTGTGGGCCCAAATTGGTATCACTTAACATGAACTTAAAATTTCCTATAGATAGATATATATATCTTTAACCAAAAGATCAAATAGGAGAAGGATGTCTTCAATAAGGTACCCATTATCATTAGTTTTGCTGGCAAAGTACCTCTCCACATGTTTTGATGTGAGAGATGGTTCCTTTTATTCCTTTTTACTAACTTTGAAATGGACATATTTAAAACATTTCAGAAGTTTTTATATCATAAGATTGCTATGTGGAACCATGTCAATGTGATTTACACTAATTTTGTTGACTCATGTTAATTTTAGCTAGTTTAGTTGGAAAAATTGTTAAGTGGGAGACAATACATAGAGAGGGGTATGCACTCAATCCAAATAGTTGTTTGGTGGTCACAAGAGGGAATCCCAATTAGGTATCATTAGCTATTACTGTTCTTTGTTTTCCTTTTCTTTTAAAGTATTTTCTCCTTTGTTCAGTTTACTAACTTTGAACTAGATCTATTTAAAACATTATAGAAGTTGTTATATCATAAAATTACCATCTGGAACCTTGTTGATGTTGTTTATAACATTTTTTTTGTTGGTTAATGCTAATTTAACAAGTTTACTAGGAAAAAATGTTAAGTGAGAGATAATACTTAGAAAGTAACATGTAAGTAATTTATATAATTGTTTGGTAATCGCAAAAAGGGCACCCAATCATATATTATTAGGTGTTATTGGCTATTACTAGGCTTTGTTTTTTTTAAATGTTTTTTCTAAATTCAAAGAAACCTTACAATTAACCCTATGGCATTATAACTGAGCTTAAATAGGTTATGCATCCCAAGTAGATTGAAAGACTTTAATTCAACTAAGTTTATGTGACAAATTATTTTATCAAATTCATTTAGGGCTTGTACTTATTCTAACTAGCAAATTATGTTTATAGGTAAATTAAATCTAGACAAATGATCTCAAATGTAGTTAATTTTACTAAACTAAAACCCCATTAATATTACTATATTTTTAGTTGTTATTTAGTCTCTAAAAACTAATATTAATATAAGGATATGTTCATGACTTATGCTCCAAAATCATCACATCAACAATCTTAACCACATCCTACATTATTACTAAAAACAAGTAACATATTGTCAATGATATATTGATTTATAGAATATATATAATAAACCAAATCAAGTCTTATAGAAACCATGAAGTTAAGTTTCCATAAACATATAAAACACATATACAAATGGTAAGCAAACTTAAGTTTGCCTAAGTAGAGATTATATGTTTATGTATTTTAATTTAATAAAAACCTAACTTTATAATTTTAATGACAATTTTTTAATTAATATTTAATAGAGCAATGCTAATCTTAATAGATATGAAGAACATCATTATGTTTTTGAATAACTAGTTGTAATATATTAAGAGTTATTAACTTGAGAAGCACTTTTAATAAAGTAGAATATACTTAATTAATAAATTATAATACCAATTAATTTTTATCAAATTCATTAGTTGATAAATAGAAGAATGATAGCAATTAAGTTTTTATTGATTTTTTAAAATTATATAAAAAAAAGTTGAGAAAGAAAATCTATATTAATATGTTTTTTTGTTATATAATAAAATATGTAACTAAAGTTTAAAAAATGAAGATAATAATAGAAAAAAAAAGATTATTAATATTTTTTTAAAATACAAAGATATATCAATACAAAATTTTCATGTAAAAAATTAAGTAGAGAAAATATAATAAAAAATATCAATAATTTAACTATAAAATATTTAATTACAATAAAATAATTTGCAACTTTTGTTAATAAGTATTTTTTTAATATTTTTTTGGTAGATCAAATTTTACTTAATCATATTAGTTAATTATAAATCAATCAAGTGAAATCATTTTATAAATTTTTATAAGAATATCTTAACCTATATGGAATGAGAGGAAAGAAAAAAATAAATATTAATTAGAATTTTATTATTATTATACTAAAATTTTCTTCTATCAAAGGAAAAAAAGAATAAGATAAAGAAAATAAATATTAATAGGGAACAAAATCTTGTTCTAAAGATACTTATAGTAAAATAGTTTATAGTTTTTTACTTAATCATTTTTTAATTAATAAAAACTATTTTGTTTTAATATATGTTTTAGAATTTCTTAAATTTGAAATGGATTATTGTAATAAGTTAAATATTTACAATTACATATCATTTCCACAATAACAATCAAAATGTAAATATAAAATTTTCACTAAAACTGTTGAAGACACTCATATTAAATAAGCAAGGGACATGTTTTCATGAATTAAAGATATTTTTTTTTCACTAAGAAAATGACTATAGTTGATATTCAAAAGATAGAATTAAACTATACATTGTTTTTGTATAGAGATTGTACTAAGACCAACTTATCATCTATATAAAGTATATCTTTCTATCATGCCTATGTTGCTTACATCAATTCTTGTATTCAGAGATTCATCCAATCATGTATGTGCTTCTTTTACATCATAAAGAACACAGAGAATCAACAACAACATTAAATTCTCAAAAAACATGATGAACATTCATGGAGTGGAAAGACTCAAGGAGCAAACTTGTTCAATGCTTCCACCAATGAAGCAAATCCACATGCAAATCACAATTATGAAGAGCCCAATCAATGATAATGCTCGAGTCATCGAAAACTTGTAGAGAAAGGATGTCTTTATGCCTGACAAATAAAAAGAGACTTGCTAAAGCGATACACTCACTCTAGGTATTAGTACCAGGGCCACATCCCATCAAGAGATGGAATGAATGAGATGGAGAAATGGATAGAACCATACCGACCCCTAAAACTGAGTTGGAAATTTGGGATGCCCCATCAAAGTATCCAACTAGATAACACAAAATATCTCTTATTTTTGGAGACTATTTCTAATGATGATTTAAGAATCAAAGTGAAGTTGCCTATGTTATTTCTTATATAAACATATAAATAATTTATCTCATTCTACAAACACCCCTAAAAATATTTGAAACTAACACCTAATTGTATGTGAAACACATAGTAGGTCCCATTTTATGTAAGATGTAAATCATATTACAAACTTAAGATGTTAATGCAAGTCATATATATATATATTGTAATATTGGATATTTTAAAGAAATAACATTTTAAATTATCAACCATTTGTAGTGTTAGATGTAAATCATATTACAAACTTAAGATGTTAATGCAAGTCATATATATATATTGTAATATTGGATATTTTAAAGAAATAACATTTTGAATTATCCACAATTTGTAGTGTTAGTAAAACAATGATGCGTATTCATACTATATTAATCACAAACGAAGCATTAAAAACAAAAAAACTCTAAATGTAAAATGAAATTGTAATTTGGAATGCTCAAATTTCAATTTAGACAATTTGGATAGTTTTAAAATAGAAATAATTATAATAATTAAAATTACAAAATTGCAAAAATATCAATTTGTATGAACAATTTTAATCTGTTAAGGAAAAAAAAAAAACCAAACCACCTCTTTTTAGTTGTAATTTTTTCTACTCGATCGAAAACTAGACAAAAATAGTGATGAACGATCTGAAGTACAAATCTAAAATCTGAATCCTTTCCACCCTCCCTCCCATGTGAAAGGAAAAATGACAAGCAAACTTTGGATGAACATGGACAACATTGCTCGGTAGCATGCCACGTATGTTCCTTTTAACCAATCCTTAGGCTGCGCCGAAAAACAAAAACAAGAAAAGCGCACTAGGCTCGCAAGGCCGCTGCCCCACAGGGCATTCCTTGACATGTGACCTGGCCGTTGAAAGTGGGGGAGCTATCTCTGTGTGTGACAATAATAATTATTATGCGTATGCGCATGCATAGGCCATGGCAGACTCACTATCATTAATATGATTCCGGGCTGCTGCTTTGCATGGACAGCAGCAATGTGCAACAAAGTAAGAAAATCATTTAAAAATTCAAATAAATTGCTTTACTCTCTAATTTTCCAATGGCCGAAATCCTTTAAAGTGCAGTGTCCTGCTGCACACTATTATTGTTAGGTTGGTTGAGAGCAGAGGCCTAAGATGGATACACACAGCAACTAACATATATACAATTTATATATATATGCTTGTTTGGGCTTGTGTGCTCTTGAGAATTCAGCTCAACTAGTTGGTGGGTAGTGCTTGTTGCATTGAGAATTCCTAGCACAAAGTTGTTATGGAGAAGCAGCTGCTGCATTGAGAGTTTTGATTGAGTTTGTGTATACTGTGAGGGATCCTGAGTGAGTTAGTGTATACTGTGAGGAATCTTGAGTTGTTTCACAAGGCTTTTAAGGAGAATGGTGACACAGAAACAGGCAGAGGAAGCCATTGTGGCAAATTATGGAGAAATGGAGGTGGAAGGCAGAGATACACAGGATACAAGTGATGGAAGCTCTATGAAGGAAGCCATTAAGAGCTTTTTCTGGCATGGAGGCTCTGTTTATGATGCCTGGTTCAGCTGTGCTTCCAATCAGGTGCACAGATCCAGTCCTGCAATCTGTAGCAAGCAGTCCATGTTCTCCGTTTTCAGTCTCTGTTGCCCTCATTTTTTTTGTTCTGTTTTCAAAGCTCAGTTCTGAAAAACTACATGGAATTAGGATGTATCTAGATGTATATATTTGTGTTACCCTTCTGTGTATGTCCATTGTTTAGATAGATTTCCGCAGGTCAGTTCTGCATGTTCAGATTGCAGTATAGTAATGGATGTTTTGGTTGGGAGTGTTGGGATTGAAATATGTTGATTATAGTAAGTTCAAGATATGGGTGTTAGATTTTAGATTGGAATGTTGGCAAATGAGTTGCTTAAATTTTAAGTACGTTTGGCCATGTGGGGTGTCAGAATTTTCAGTTGGACTCATATGGGTGTTTTTTTGGATTTGCAGGTAGCCCAAGTGCTGTTAACTCTGCCTTACTCTTTCTCGCAGCTAGGTATGGCATCTGGGATCGTGTTCCAGATATTCTATGGTATTATGGGGAGCTGGACAGCATATCTCATCAGTGTTCTTTATGTTGAATACCGAACCAGAAAAGAGAAGGAGAATGTTAGGTTCAAGAACCATGTCATACAGGTGATTATCTTAATGCCCATGAAGCCTCTTTTGCCTTTGGATTTGGTTTCTGGTTTAGGCCCACTTCTTACAGACTGTTATCTTTTGGCAAATTCTAGTAAGAGTGAGTACGGGTTGATCTCTTAGACTCTGATGCTTAGCTGAATTGCTTCCAAAGTGTGACTGATTTTGATTTTTAGCCGGCCAAACTCACGGCTCGAATGTAACTCCATGCTTGTTAGGCATCCACTGACTGATCTAAGTGTCAGGAGTAAAGCAATCTGGCTACGTCAAGGAAAAAACGTCAGGTCCTAATATCATGGGGGGTACTTCAGGCTACTAGTTAGCTCAGGTAGGTTTTTCTGGGCGAGGTGAGGCAACTCTGCCTGGAGGCAAAAGCGGATTTTGAGGCCATATGAGGCAGAAGACAGTGGTCTTAAGGTCAATTTCAGTAATGGTAGGGAAAATGAGTGTATGAGGCTATTTACTGGAATGCAGTAGAGTAGTCTTTAACATAGTTGCGCATTATTGATTCTGCCAGGAAATTGATTTTGAGTTTGTAAGACTCAGGAATCAAGCAGAACTCCATGTTAATTAGCTGCCTATATTCTCTCCATGGCTTAGGAGATTCACACTGGCTACTTACCATGGTGGTGGGGATGGATTGGATACCCACACTGCAAAGTTCGCACACATTGATATGGTGGTATTGGCACACCACCGCACATTAGCAAACCACCACAAACACAAGGGATTCCACTTATAAGATAGAACCCCGGGGAATGTTACCACCGCAAAAACAAAGGGATTCTACTTATAAGATAGAACCCTGAGGAATGTTGCCAGTTGGTGCCAATACTGAGCAGGTTCTTTGTGTTTTCTTGTGAAAGGATCCACATGAAATAGAAACTATCATGTGATTTTACCATCGGAGAGGTACAGGGTGTTAGGAACCCACAACTAACCTAACTACAAAGCCAAAGGGATATTTTTAATATGGAGCAAAGGAAGGCTAATGTGCTGAGTGATACAGGATATTAGTGACTTGCTGGTATGCATTTTCAATCATGGCCCATAAGTAAACTAACAAAGCTAAGGGGATCCACATAACGAGAAGAATCACCAAGCAACTTTAGTGCTGGGAGGAGGGAGGATGTTACTTATATGACAGAAGACTTGGATTCCTGTAATATTGGGGCCGAGGACTCTTGTGTTGAAATGAATTCAAGTGATATGATGGGCCAGATTTATAATCCGTTTTTTAAAGAAATTGGTTTATTTAGTCTGAAGACTCCGGTGCTTAACGAAATTGTTTTGCTAAGATAGTTCCCCAAATGTCTATGGGAATGCATGTTAATACGCTATGGGAAGTTGTAGAGTTTTACTATGTGTGGACATTGATGGACATTGGTTTTGTCTTTGCAGTGGTTTGAGGTCCTGGATGGACTCTTGGGACCTTACTGGAAAGCCATCGGCCTTGCCTTTAACTGTACATTTCTTATGTTTGGATCTGTAATACAGCTCATAGCTTGTGCAAGGTAAGCTTCACTTTGAGAGCATTATTTCAATCTTTCTTACTGTTTACTCAGTGGTATACACAATGGTGTATCGGAGTTATCTGTTCTTTGATTCGGTTTTGTGACGAGAGTTCTTGGTATTTTGCAGTAACATCTACTATATAGATGATCATCTGGACAAGCGAACCTGGACATACATCTTTGGAGCTTGTTGTGCAACCACAGTCTTCATCCCTTCTTTCCATAACTACCGTATTTGGTCATTCATTGGACTTGGAATGACAACATACACTGCATGGTACTTGACAATTGCAGCAGTTGTTAATGGACAGGTACATGTAGCCAAAGCTCGTATAGTTTTAACTTTGCAATAAGATGAAATTCCTCAAATCTCTATGCCATAGTAATGCGTAGGGATATCTAACGATGTTCAAATTGGGCAGGTTGAAAATGTGAAACACTCGGCCCCAACAAAGATGGTGCTATACTTCACAGGAGCCACAAACATACTGTACACTTTTGGAGGTCATGCAGTCACAGTGTAAGCAACTCTTCATCAATTTTCAAGGTTTTCTATGAGCTGACTTCTCTATGGATTTTTCTAACAAGTTTCCGACTTCTGCTTCACAGTGAAATAATGCATGCCATGTGGAAGCCTCAGAAATTCAAGTCTATCTACCTTCTGGCAACTTTGTATGTATTCACATTAACATTGCCGTCTGCAATATCGGTTTACTGGGCTTTTGGAGACGAGCTCTTGGATCATTCAAATGCTTTCGCTTTGCTCCCCAAGTCAGCTTTCCGTGACATTGCTGTCGTTCTCATGTTGATTCATCAGGTATCTTGGAGTCTCTATACAATTGTTTTGACGCATTTTCAATTTTGACATTGTATATTAGCCTGGCATGAGTTTAATATCTTGTACTTGGAATTTGCATTATTTTGTTCCAAAACTGTGAATAAAGGTCGTTTGGTTGCACTGAGTATAATATCTTGTCTATTCTTTGTATGCAGTTTATTACCTTTGGCTTTGCATGCACCCCTCTCTACTTTGTTTGGGAAAAAGTAATAGGAATGCATGATACCAAGAGCATTTTTCTTCGGGCACTCGCGAGGCTACCAGTCGTGATTCCAATTTGGTTCCTTGCAATCATTTTTCCTTTCTTTGGCCCTATTAATTCAGCAGTCGGAGCTTTGTTGGTCAGTTTCACCGTCTACATCATACCGGCTTTGGCACATATGTGCACCTACAGGACGGCCCTAGCCAGACAGGTAGCAAACTAAGCCAAGCCAATATTCAGTTTTGCAAAGGAAGTTGGAAATTAATTAATGTTCTCTATTTTAGAAGGATGAGGACTCTTTGTGATGATTCTATTTGGTTGACAGCTATATCACAAAGGGTTCAAAACTGTTAGTTAACATTGTCTTCAGTTGACAGTGAGGATTTTCTTTATGCTAACATCATGTTGTGCTGTGTGTCAACAGAATTCTGTAGAAAAGCCTCCATTTTTCCTCCCAAGCTGGGCAGCCATGTTCATCTTGAACATATTCATAGTAGGATGGATAGCTGTAGTAGGTTTTGGATTTGGTGGTTGGGCAAGCATGACCAATTTCGTCCAACAAGTGGGTACATTTGGCCTCTTTGCAAAGTGTTACCAGTGTCCTCCAAGGGTGCCACCTACTGGCGTACCCACAATGTCCCCAAAACTACATGCTCCTCCTCATCACAAGAGTTGATTACTGTGGGAGAGAGGCTGGTAGCTGTTCAATTATATGGGATGATATGCATATCAAATATACGTATTTGCCAGGATACACGGTGATGCCTTACATAGACAAGGAGATGTTTCAGTACAAGTGTAGATGATCATGATGGGGACCTCTGTTAAACACTCTAACAAGACAGGGTTAGTTCAAAGTGCCCACAATAACAGGGATTTGTTTGTAATTTATACTCACTAATTTGTCATGGAGGCAGTATGTTTGCTTCTGCTCTTTGCCCATATTTATGAGGGAGGATGCAGTGTAACTGTTGATACAGGTTGTCTCAATTTTATTGAGGCCGGCAATACAGGTAGAGAAACAGCTGTGCTGTTAGTGGTGGTTTGGCAGGGTCTAGGTTTTTTCTATAGCATGTTCAAGTCAGTTACATGTCTATTAGTTGTGGTATGAGGATGTAAGGATCCACTAACATTCCTCAGTTTGTGAGTAAATCTCAAATGTTATGATTGTGTTTCATGTATCCTTGTTCTTTTTTGTTATTTGGAAAGCAGACGTATTGAGTTTTCTTGTGAGTTTAGACTTAAAAATTTTTCTCTCTCTTTTTCATGCAAAGATGCCCACACAGATCTGTCTTTTGCATGTCTGTAGTTTATTATATAAATATGGGCAAGGACTATGAAATTTTTTGAAGATCCTTATTTATTTGAATGTAGATACCTTGGTAAATCTTATTAATTTGTAAGTTGCTAACCATAAGATGCTAGTTGTTATAAAAACATTCATATTTTTAAAGATTATACATGGATGTAGTTTATTATATAAATAAGGGCATAAACTAAGATTTTTTTGGAAGATCTTTATTTATTTGAAAGTAGAAACCTTGGTAAATCTTATTAATTCTTATGTTGCCATAAAATGCTACGCAATATTATTGTAAAAACTTTCACATTTGTATAGATTTTACATGGTTTCTAGAAATTTTTGGCTTTTTGTGAGTAAAATACTTTTATCCTAAGCGAACCATTTTAGAAAAAGAAAATTAGAAATTGGCAGATATGTTTTTTTTGAAAAAAAACATAGAAAATTAAACCATGGCAAGATTTAGCCCCTAAAATTTCAGGTCCTTCATGGTAAAATTAATTCCTGTTGATTGACCTAGGATTCCATTGGTCAAACACAGAACTAAACACAGAACTAGTTTGTGACATTTCAGCATTTGAATATGTTTGTGGTTCTGTGCTCGTAATGAAAATTGATCCAAAAAACATATATGGAACTTTGCCTTTGTCTAACAAGCATGGATATTCCCTTGTAGGCTTGAACATCAGGTAACCTAATGGCACTCCTGAACTTCAAACACATGGTGTGTATTTGACAAGATGATGCAACAGCACTGCCCTGTATTTTGTTATCTGATCAAAATATACTAAATATACTATTTGATGGTCAGAAGAAACTTGACGTTGACATGGACAGCTTTAATTAAAATAAGGTCCTTATAAAAATACTGAATAGCTCTCATATCTCCTGATTTTGTTACAAAAGCATCTAATTCTGAAGTCTTTGATTCATTTCTTAATCAAGAAACAAGACCTCATAATGCCCATTGAACTTAAACAGAAGATTTGGGTGGTCCACTAACAACATTAAACACAGAGCAATAATGGCCATTGATTAAACTGCATCCAATTTACAGTCGGTTCCTTTTGATATTCTGAACAGTGAAATTCATTGTGCTGTATGGACCCCTGACTACACAAAAGTAAGGTTGACCTCCAGGTCAATGTGCATTAAATGCTTGGCATTATGATTAAATTTTAGCATGGATGGACTCATCACATAATCATTAAATTTTAGTTAAAAAGATTGACAAAGTCCACGATGAGTAGGGTCGTGCTAGCGAGAAAGGCTACCTTAAGAAATTTTTCCATGGGAGCACATTTGTGGTCATTGTATAAAAACGATAAAATCTTACACTATCTTTAGTGTGGGATGCACATTGTGAATATCAAGTTCAAGTCACATTAGACTGATAATTCGGTGTTTGTATCGTGGAGATGCTAATTTTGACATTGCGACTTAATTGTTAAGTTCCAAATTTCGATTGCTCTGATCGATGTCATGCTACCTTTGGTGTGTGCATCTTTATTGTAGACAATTTTAGATAATTCAGAGACATTTGTGTGGATAGACAACTCCACAAGTAGTGATGCATAGAAGCCCAATAGGCAAGATAAATGATTTGTTTTTCTCTTCATCTTTTCAAATTTTGTACACAAATAATTTAGCTTATGAAGAGATGAGAAATAATTTATTTATATATCACCTCAAGATTATAATGGGTTGTAGATGGCTGTGTAGCAAGGCTTTATGTTGTTCATAATTCACATATAGATTATTTATACACCCTCAACAAGTCCCAAGAACTTAGAGTTGGGGTCCCAAGAACTTAGAGTTGGGATCGTCTTAATTTTTGATTTTTAAATTTGCAAGTTATTTACCTTACACTTCATTGTATGAATTTGACTTTTTTTTCTTTTTCTTTTAGTTTTATATAATTCACTAAGGTGATGCTCAGCGAAAGGGGTGCCTATATCTTAATGTACTTTAAGGCTTTATAGACATGCTAGTAATGGCTTACATGACTCTCTTTGTTGGGGATCCTTTTAAGTCGCCCACATGTTTTGCTTCTATTTGAATTGATTTTGAAAAGTGTTCTCCTTTATTGGATGTAAATTTTGAGTTAATCTTTCTTTTATCAAGCATGTTATTGAGTGACATCATTTTATTCAAAGTGTTCATGCTCATTGTCCATCAAGGCACTAATTTCTATTTCTAAAACTTACATACCAGTTGGGCACTACTTTCTACTTTCAAAAGTTACATATGGTACGGTGCCTTGATGGGCACTACTTTCTACTTTCAAAAGTTACATATGTTACGGTGCCTTGATGTTCTACCGATCCCTCTTTAAACATCATCTTCAAAACTGATCTAATAGAGTTTTGAGCCTGTTTTCACCTTTCGAAAATTTGATTTCAGAAGTGACTTAAAAGTTCATTAGGGCTTTCCCAAATAAGGAAAATTTTAGGGGTAGAATTTAGCCCATAGGCTATATTTCAGCCCTTTCTTAAAAAAAATAGATTCACAAATATGCCTCTTTTTTTTCAAAGTTGATTCACCCAAATTCCATGCGATAATTTTTTTATTAAAAAAACTGCCAAAAATTCTCCAAAAACTACTTAAATTCCTTAGAAATTTGAATTATTTAAAAAAAACGTGCCAAACATTTTATGGTTGCAAATTTAAGAATTAGTAAGATTCGCCAAGGCTTCTACACTTTGAGAAAATTATGGGTCCTTAAAATTTTCTCTGTTCCCAAAATCACACATTTTGAAATTCTGAAAGTTCCCCAATAGTACATTGGGCATCTTTCCAAATCTTATCTACTTCGAATGAAGCAATTGATTGATGTTCATTGGGCCTATCTTTGATAGGGACTCGATAGGTCATTGAACATATCTTTATGGTTGAAATCTACTTTTCAAGATGGCCTTGACCATTCATCACCCCCCCCGCTTGATTCATTTTAATCTTTCGAAATCAATCAACGATGTTCATTGGGTTGTTTCATAGGCCTCCGGTTTGATCCATTTTTCGAAGTCTCTCGACAGTGTATCTAGCCAACTTCCATGTTCAAATGCCCATATTTAAGTTGGATTTGATCGAGCTTTAATTGTTCATCAAATCTCTTTCCTTTTTCAAATCTTGCATATTTTGAAAAGGCATTGATGCTTCGTCGGCCTTTTTTAGAATTTGAACTATTTCTCTTTTAGAACGTCTTGATTTTCATTGGCCCCCTTTCAAGTACCACTTTTTGAATGTCCCATTACACTTATTAGCCGTTTTGAAAAGATTTCAAATGAATAATCTTTTGGACTTGCCCAATGGTTCATCGAATGATGCTTAACTTACAAACATACTCATTTGAGTTGCCTTGATGGTTCATCGAGAGTGTTGTGTACCTTAGTAGATACGAAGATACAAGATAAACATTCACTTGTAAATAACACAATACATCAACACAATACGCAAAAAAGAGTGAACACAATATTGTAGACAAGATCCTTAAAAGTAAGGTAACACCATTAAGTATTTTTATGCAAGGAATCACTCCACAAAACATGCTTGCTATAATTATTTTATCCAACATCCAACTTATTCAATACAATGATACTCAAGTGTATTTATACTTTCTCATGAGTATTCTTATGCCAACTACCCCTTATCATTATATTATTTCTTCTAACTACCTAGTGGGCATATTTATTACCCACCAACTATCAAGTGAGCCTATTCACATTATATTTATTATCCCATTGGGTACCTCCATAGGTACCCCATATTATCCTCCCTAGGTACACTACAGGGTGATTTTCAAATATATGTTTATCATCTTTTGTACACAAGTAACTTATCTTCTGAAGAGATGAGAAATAAATCATTTAAAGTTTGTTGGTAGTTTATTTATACACCACTCTAAGATTATAATGGGCTGGTTGCGGGTTGTATATGGTTGCATAACAAGGCTTTATGTTCATATCTTGCCTGCAAATTATTTATACACCACCTTGTTGAGGCTTCAACAGGTCCCAAGTATTTAAAGTTTAGGACCCCTTGATTACTTAAATTTGCAAGCTATTTACCTTAAACTTCATTGCATGAGTTTTCCATTTTTTCCTTTTAGTTTTCTCCATTTCATTGAGATGATGATTTGGTGAAGGAGCACCTGTAGCTTGATATACTTCAAGGTTTTACATACATTCTAGTAATGGTTTGCTAGACTGTCTTTGTTGGGATATCCTTTGAAGTCACTCACTTGTTTTGATTCTATGTGAATTGATTTTGAAAAGTGTTCTCCTTTATTGGATCTAAAAATTGAGTTATTATTTTTTCATCAAGCATGTTATTAAGTGAAGTCATTTCATTTGAAGCGTTCCTGCTCATTTTCCTTCATATGATTGCTTTCTACTTTTGAAAGCTACATATGTTATGGTCCCTCGTTGTTATATCGGGTTCTCTATGACATAATCCTTTAAATTCACCCATTAGATTTTCAAGCCTCTTTCATCTTTCAAAATCTTGGTTTTAGAAGTGACTTGATAGTTCAATAGGCCTTTCCCAAAATCTCCCACTTTTAAAATTTTCAAAGTTTCCTAAGATTGCATTGGGCATGTATTTAAATCTTATCAATTTCAAATGAAGCAATTCATTGGCTGATCTTTGAAAGTTACTTGATATGTCATTGGATCTATCATTATGATCGAAATCTACTTTTCAAGATGGCCTTGATGATTCATCTACCCCCCAATCCACTTTTATCTTTTGAAAGCAATCGATGATGTTGAATGGGTCATTCCACAAGTTCCAACTTGATCCATTTTTTGAAGTTTACCAATCTTACTGTTACGGAGAAAACTTCCTATGGCTTGGGGTACCACAATAGACAAAGTAACTGCAGAAATCAATCCCTTCCCAATATGCAAGAGAAATAAACATCTAACACTAAAGGATCTCGAAACATACCTTATTCCAGATGGTTGATGTAGATCCCCGTTGAGCTTTTCCAATCTCGCTTGTGCTAGCAATTTGCTCTCTCAACAATCAGCAAACAAGACAAGCATGCTATATAATTGTGTTAGACCTACTCTAGCATATATAATCAATAACATATAAGCATTTAAAGGCATCCATGGATTCAATATTCATTTAAATACACATTATTGGACAGGAAAATATATTTCTATTAATATAAATCAGAGATTACAAGAATGACAACCTCTGTCGGCACGTCTGCGAACCGGAGAAACTGAGTCCTCCACCTGGGCCTCCACCAGTTTACTCCTCCATCTCTCGATAGCAAGCTCACAAGCAAAGGAAATCTTGGGAAGAATACAAAGTGCTCCAAGGGACAAAGGGATGCAGACTCAAGTATAAGCTCCAGCAACAATGGACTATAGTTTTCTTGCTCTTCAATCCCTCTCCCTTCAATGTATCCAAAGGGTTCCTTATATAGTGCTTCAATGGAGTAATGGAAGGTCAAATCCAAGCGATCTCAAGGCATATGGAAGGCCAAGAGACAAGTGACTTGGCTCCACATCAATGAAAACTCCAAAACTATTTGGCCTTTTGCACACATCCCGATGTACGCAGGTTTAAGGGTCATATCCGCGTATATACGCGAGAATAGGTTTAAAAGTCACGTATGGAAAATAATGCATGTTTTTAGGGATGATATTGGAAACATCAAAGGTACCAAAATGGTCCATGGGTCCTAAAGAGTCTGTAGAGGGACAGGGAAGGCCATAAATGTGTGATCCACCATGCGTGGTAAAATCAGCTGTAATAGATGCCCCCTAATGTGTGAGGTCAGAGGGGTGATACGATGGCCGAAATACATTATAAGTCCATCCCAGAAGTGGAGTGATGAAGAACCAGGTGGAAGAACTAGCCATCCAACAATATAGTACAAATATCTTTGCATATGACTGCAAGTACATATAGCAGTCCCAGATACATAAGAGTACAATGGCCATGAATAGGCATGATACAAAATATGACATGTGTGGTCATCGCCACGTACACTATAGATAGATCAGAATCTCCATGATGAAAATATAAAAAGGATCATGATCTCCATGAAAGCTGAAGATATACAATGGATCAAGATCTCCATAATGGCTGAAGATATTTGACATACATTGGAATCAAGTCACGAGAGCTGAAATCTCATGAACACTGGCACGATCAAGGAGGTAGCATATATGAAATGCCACCAATCTAGAAGGTCTTTTACACAATCCGCTATGAGTACATGTCCTACTATGTGAATAGAGGTGTCGAGGTCAAACATAGTAGTCCATCGTCTGATTACTGGTCATTGATGTATACCGTTAACAGACGCGAGATCACCCACCAATAATGAAAATGGGAATCAAGGTACTAGAGTGTAAACTAACAAGTGTGAATAAATGTGTTGAGGTTGAACACTTGAAAGAATCCATCGATCAGGGGGCATTGATGTATTCCCAAAACTGTTGATGGTGAGAGAACTTGCCACTGATGACTGCAAGTCTCAAGGCACTCAAAATGACTCTAGAATCCTATCCTAGAATAAATGATCTGAAGTTGATGGGATGAAATCCACTGGAAGGAGGGCATTAAGGCATCCCCCATCATCCAACACGAGGTACTCAGCAAAGCTATATAATGTGGAAGGACTCGATCATAATGTGCATGAACTAGTATCAGTACTGAGAATGGCCGACATGCAAAGTCAAGAGAACTGAGGAATGACCGACTCAGGTTTCAACTTCCTTCGAACAAGATCATAAAGGCAAATGGTGACTGAATGTAGGTAGCATAGACTCAATATACAAAACTGGGACATCTCTGCGACACAAGAGGCATCGACAGAGGCTCCATAGGAACTGGAAGCTTAACCAGTCGGTGGAGATAAACTCAGAGAAACGAGTACAGCTCCTAAAGTCAAACTATTAACCCAACCAACGGATGTAATATATAGTGCTTTGTTCGAAGGCGACACGAATCGACTGCTGCCAAAGATAACATCTTTTCCTGTCCGGATTTTTGGTTTTTTTATTTTTTTGGACTTTTTCAAATATTTTGAAAAGCTTGAAAAGAATAAAAGTTCTTTATAGTTACAGACTAGGAGGAGGCGAGTGTCAAGAGGCAAACAAACTAGTTCCAAGCAGTGGAACATACCTATGCTTAATGCAAGGACACATGTGTAGGATAACGACACTTGGGGGAAAGTCCCCTCCCGGTAAAAATGGGGAATCAAGCTGCAAAGGATATGTAAAATGGCTCTGCTTGGCTAGACATGAGACAAGCTTGGGCTATATGGCTGATAATCAAAGTCAGGGAAGCCGGCATAAGGCTCAATAAGGCAAGCAAAACTCATGATAATGTAATTACAACTTGACATAAGGGAGTCCTGGGGAAAAAGGCCAGCGAAAAGATCAAGAGGAGTATGAGGCTATTGCGCAAAGTCATGGCGATACTATACAAAGGACTCTCACACCCTAAAGGAAAAATGTCGGCATGGGCACCAAATGCAAAACATGAGCTAACTAGGGCACCCATGTATGGCCAAGCTCTACCATTCACATCATGTCACTTCTAAAAGCAACAAGAAGTTTCTGTGACAAGATAGAATGGGTTCGTACCTAAGGTTATAATGAAATGGTCATAACGTCATGCAAAGTGCAAACGGATGTGAAACCTAACCTATATGCCAGTTTAGACATAATACCTGAAATCGGTATGAACGAGTCAAAACCACGGTCAAACTGTGCTCAAAACGGACTCCTACATCATCAAATTAGTCCAAAACGGTCCAAAATGGTCAGAAACGGTCCAAAACTATAGAAAGTGGGTAAAAAATTTCAAAAATTTCAAAAAATTTCTATAAATAGTAAAAATTAAAAAATTCCATAACATTTGAAATTTTTACCTATTTGAGCTCAAAAATTCCAACGTGAATTCCGGGAGCATCGTCCGGTGAAATTCGACACCGTTTGTTCCAGGTAACTCCTCATGTCCTCCTCTTCCCATTTCATGCAATTTTTTTAAGTTTCCATGGTCATTTTCATTTTCTAGGCCAATCTAAAATATGAGTTTCGACCCACGTGGATATCGGGGTTTTTTCCGCATATAGGGTTGGCCATACGCGAAAAAAATGCCCAAAACCGCGTACATACATGGCTGTTTTACAAACAGTCATGTATGCGGCCGTGAATGAGGATTTCTAAGGAAAATAATAACCAAAAATCATGTTTTCTGTGCAGGATGGTTCTAGAATGGAGGGAGAGGGAACATAGTGATGTAGAAGAGGCTGTACAAGGTGACTTAATGGCTCAACAAGCTCTACATGCATGCGGTTTGTATAAGTTTTGGTGTCTTGGTAGCCTGAGGGACAAACCAAGACTCCTGCAGATGCTAGTGGATTACTGGGATCTAGACTCTGAGTCTTTTCACATTGATGGGATGTCGTTCAGTATAGAGATTGAGGACATATACTTTATCACTGGATTATCCTGACAAGGAGAGGTGGTAAATATCCGATCTCACAGGCCAGGAGATGGCTTAACTATTGATGAGTACATTGCGGTGTACTCCTTTCCGGACACAGAAAATGTTGGGAGTCAAATCTCGACAAACTCGATCCAGGTGCTGGGATTGAAGACCATACTATTGGCACTCGATAGGATAGCCGGACTAGCTTCACTCCACTAGGCCTCGCGGCCATTGATGTTCTATGCGGTGGAGTGTATGAGACCCATAGTGTACAACTGGAGTACTGTGCTGTTGAGTAACATGAAGCAGCAGCTCAGTGACTGCAAGATGGGCAGGGTGAGAAACTTTGATTTCGGCAGCATACTAAGCACGTTCTTCTTTGAGCTTGTACCACGGCTAAGCCCTAGAGTGGACATTCATCCACACAGAGTTCGAGATCTGGCCCAACGACATTGGGAAAAATTTATGCGCAGACTGGGAGGAGGTAGGGTGGCTAACCCCTACCCAGCGAACTTCTTTCCATGGTGGTAGCGACAGATCATTGCCATCGATGACTACCCCTATGTAGGGATAGATCTCCAGGGAGATCTGAACATGCCCCTACCACCAGGAGCAGCATATGGTGACATAGGTAACGAATCCCAAACCCTCTTTTTAAGTTTTTTGAATTATTAATTTTTTTTGTGTTTTTTGATATATTGACTCAAAATACATGTTTTGGGGTGACGACACATAGTGACAATCTATCATGTGTATGCAGATGTTGGACCAAGTCGACCTGATGGTTTCCCTCGTCATAGACGGAGGGGAAGAGGAGACGACATCATGGGTGCGGATGCAGAGCGGACGCTACAAAGCATCCACACAAACTTTGTATGCTTGAGACACAGGGTACCCATGGCACAAGTTGAGGACTTTTCTGAGGCCATGCAGCGCTAGGTGGTTGGTGTACCATGTGCATGGGTTCGATTATTTCGACGGCTAGCTAGAGCCATGGTGTGCTACCACGATTAGAACCCCCCTCCTCCTCCTCAGGCTTAGAGACCTGAGAGTATTTATTTTTGTACTACCATGTATTATATTTTGGTGGCTCAGAAGCCCCAATTTTGTATTATGACACTTATGTATTATGACATCACATTTTGGATGTTTAATGAAAAACTTTTATGATGATCGATTTTATTTATTTACATGTGTGTAAAAATGTATGTTTGTGATATGCTTATGGTCTATGAAAAAAATGTCAATCTAACACATAGTTAGCATATGAGTCAGCAACTTGATTAAAAATTCTTGAAACATGTATGTATGTTATATTCTCAAATTGCCATTCTAGAAATCTCACACGTAAGAATATTCGTAATAATGTCGGATCCCTAATACGATACAAGCCATTAAGATGTGAAACCACTAACTGCGAATTAAGACGTACCTTAAGAGAGATAACACCATGTGAAATGGAATCCCACAATAACTTGATAATGACACTATACTCAGCAACATTGTTCAAAGAAGGCCGTAAACATACTCCTAAAGACAATACTTGACCCGTAGGAGTATAAATCAACCAAGCAGTCGAAGCTGAGTTTTGAGTGTGACGACTAACACCATCAGCGAATCCTATGTAAGCGAAAGACTCCATCGACATCTGCCATAAGAAATGAAAGCTAATCAACAAACCCGATCACCATAAGAAAACCTAACTATGCAATTCAAAAACTGTACAATAATATACAACAATCAGCCTTGGCTAAAGATCATGCATAGTATTTTTTAAGATAGAGCCCATTTCTAGGCTCTGCCAAGGCTGTCCCTTCATAATCCACCAGCTCATAGGCGTCCTTCTCTAACACACGTTTGACTATGTAAGGACCATGCCACACGGGATTAAACTTCCCTGCCCCCAAGGGTTCTTTAGCTTGATCCCACAAAAGGACCAAATCACCTTCACTAAACTTCCTCGGATGGACAGACTTATCATATTGGACCCTAACGCGACACTTATTTACTTCTAGAGCCACTAAGGCATCTCAGTGCTACTCATGAAGCTGCTCTAAGTGGACCAAACATTCCTGCAATGCGAAAGTGTCTTGTAAAATCTCTATAGCTAGCTTCAACGAAGGGATTTCGCATTCAACCGGCAAGACAGACTCCACCCCATGTACGAGCTGATATGGAGAGAAATCGGTAGCAGTCTTAATCGCGGTTCTATAGGCCCACAAAGCATGATATAACATGATATGCCAATTCATCTTGCTTTGTGCGATGGTTTGTTGGAGAATAGACTTAAGTGATTTATTCACTGCTTCAACCTGTCCATTCTCCTGAGGGTTATAAGAAGAGGAGTGATCCTGCTTATACCCTAACTTTGAAGCCAACTCTTCCATCATTTTATTCTGAAAGTGCCTACCATGGTCAGTGACAAGCTCTTTCAGAATTCCAAATCGAGAAATAATTTGGTTGAAAACGAAATGTGTGGCTGTCTCACCGTCGGATTTAATCGTGGGCATAGCCTCTACCCATTTTGTGGAATAATCGACAGCCACTATAATGTGATGATGCCCCCTAGCCGAAGCTGGGTTACAATCCATGCAGTCAAGCCCCCACTTGGTGAAGGGACCGACGGTGATAATAGGATGTAACGGGGTAGGATGCGAGCGCATATTGCATGCAAACACCTGGCAAGGGTGACACTTCTTGACTGTATTAACACAATATTTGAGGATCAACGGCCAAAAATATCCCGCTCTCAAGATTTTTTGGGCTGTAGAAAGCCCAGATAAATTACCACCACACGCCCCTCCATGGAAATCATTCAGCACAACTCAATCTCATCATGGGTTACACAACGATGTAAAATGGAATCTACCCCACGGCGGTACAAAGTGTTATCCACTATAAGTTAGTTCTTAGCTACATGACATAATCGTCGTCGCTCATCCCATGAAAGGTGAGTAGGGACCTTCAACGTTTGCAGATATACAATGATATCCTAGTACCATGGGTCCAAAGTTGGGATAAGGAAAATATGCTCATCGACAAACATATCCTCATAAACCTCCTCCTCCTCCACACTTGGAAAATCAGATATGAGCTCCGCAAAGATCAACGATTTCTTCGATTTCACCGAAACGAATTCGAGATCAAACTCTTGCAAAATAACAATCCATTTATTGTATTTTCCCCCAATCATCCTTCTCGTGAGGATGAACTGAAACGGATTGACATGAGCTACTACCAAGGCCTGGCGAAGGAGAATGTAATGTCTCAATCTCTGAACCGTATGAATGGTGGCCAAGGCAAGTTTCTCCACATGGGAATAATGGATTTCCGCATCAACAAGGTTTCATATCAAATAATATATGACATGCTCATGGAGCTCCTCATCCTCCTGAACCAAAACCATACCAATCGTCTCCGTGGACGCGGACACATAAATCAAAAAATCGCGGCTATAGTCAGGTGGCCTAAGCATGGGGGCCGATGCTAAGGTTCACTTAAGAGCATCAAAGGACTCTTGGGATTGCTCATCCCAACAAAACGTAGTGTCCTTCTTTAAAAGACGCATAAAGCCTTTAGTCAAATTGGCAAAATTAACCACGAATCTCTGCAAGAAATTTTCCATGCCTTGTAAACACTGAAGATGTCTATTATTATGTGGGGGAGACAATTGAAGTATTTTCTCAACCTTTAAGGGATCAACTCTTATACCCTCCTTGGATGCAATGAACCCTATCAAGTGACCAACAGTCACGCAAAAGATGTACTTATGAGGATTTAACCTAACCTGGTAATGGTGGCATCTTTCGAATACTAATCTCAAATGGTATGGATGATGCATGTTGATGTATTTGTAACTTCGGAATGTATTCATCTATGTATCTTATGTATTGTAACCTGATGTTTATTTCAGGATGTATCTATTATGTAATTGAGTCATGTTGTCATGCCCCGATGTTCTGATCGGGAGAATCAATAATGTAAACAAGTCATGTCAAGTCATAGTGGGTAACCCTCCGATTGTCTAAGGGTTAAAGTCCCCGCAGTTCCGGGGCACTAGGGTTATTAGAATCTCCTAGTAGAGGTCGGCCCTAGTAGGGTTTTAGTCATGTTGGGATTAGTATAAATAGAGAGCTGGGGTCTCTATTTAGTACACATCACTCACACACTCAAGTGTAGTGCATAGTTGAGGAAGGAGAAGACACTGGGGCTAGACGAGAAGAAGATTACTGCTGTCGGGAGTGCATCTTATTGTTTTGGGGTTTTACATCTTATGCTGATTCTATCTCTAAGGAAGTTGCAGGGTTTTCTCCATTTATGGTTTCCCCAATGAAAAACACTATGTTCATTGTCTCTTGTGTTTGATTGCTGTACTTGTTGTTCTCTTAGTAAAGATCCTAACATAATGCTAGCTTAATGTTGAAAAACTAACATGGTATCAGAGCTAACCTGAGAAGAAGACACTTTGTAGCTATGAAAACTAGGGATTCCTAGTTTATGGATCTTCCTCCACAGATTTTCAGCAAAATTAAGGTGGAATAACTCTCCTCCTTAGGGCGCATCTTTTTGTCAAAGCAGAATCCAATTCTGAGGTTTTTCAGTTTTGGACCTGTCACTACTGTCGGAAATTAGGGATTTTCACAGAACATGAATTTTTTAGTGAGCCCAGGCCTAAATTGATATCCTCTCCAAAATCAAAGTTAGGGACAAATTTCAAGGCATTTGGGTGGACAGAACTCCATAAAATAAAAACCCTAGTTTGCTCCTGAACCAGCTTTGCAGGATTTCAGCTCAAGTTTCAGATATGACATATTGAACCTGGTAAGATCTAAAATATTTTGTATTTCCATTTGAGGTTCTCAGTTAAGATGTCTCATCATACCAGGCTTGATGAAAATCTTGAGGGAGCTGATAACTTCTGAGCCTGGAAGTATAGGATCTCCCTGGTCTTGGAAGAGAATGAGTTAGACTCCTACATCCATGTGGAGGTTCCAGTTCCAAAGGGAGATGAGGCAAAGGCCTTACATAAGAAGAAGATGGTTATGGCAAAGAGGATCATTGCTGATTCTATCAAGGATCACCTTATCCCACAGGTGTCCTCTCTCAAGACACCTAAAGCTATGTTTGATGCCCTAACCAAATTGTTTGAAGGGAAGAACATAAACTAGAAGATGACCCTGAGAAACCAATTGAAGAATGTGAATATTTAGAATGTAGAAACAATCCAGTCTTACTTCACAAGAGTTTCTCAGATCAAAGAGCAACTAGAAGCAGTTGATGAAGAAGTGGAAAATGCAGAGATTGTAATGACTACCTTGAATGGCCTTCCTAGGTCATGGGATTCTTTCATCCAAGAAATCTGTGCTAGAAAGAAGTTAGTTAAGTTCAGCAGACTATGGGAAGAGTGCTATCAAGAATAATCTTGGATAGCAGCTCGAGAGGAGAATATGGGAAGTGAAGACCAAGCTCTCACGGTACACTCCAAGTCTCACTCCAAGTCAAACAAAAGAATACCTCATAGCTCCAAAGGTAAGCACTCTCACAAAGATAACACTAGAAAAGATGTATCTAGGATCATATGCTATACATATGATGAAGTAGGACACTATGCAAGGAATTGTCCTAACAAACAGAAGATAATGAAGAATAGCAACAAAAGAAGACATCATGCTCATGCTGCAGAGGATGATGAACCATCCAGGAAGAGATCCAGATATGAAAGTGAAGATTCTTCAAGCGAGGATGAATATGTTCTGATATCCGCTCTCATAGGTAACATTACTCATGGAAGTGATGATTGGATTATAGACAGTGGGGCTTTCAAACATATGACTGGATTCAAGGAATCTTTTGTGAGACTGTCAGAATATGAATCACCTCACAAGGTAAAGCTAGGAGATGACTACCAATATCCAATAAAAGGTAGTGGGGAATCTTCCTATAAACTAGACTCTAGAAAATCTCTAACGATGAAAGAAGTATTGTTTGTGCTAGGACTCAAGAAGAACCTTCTCTCCATATCAGCGTTAGATGCAAAAGGAATGTGGGTTGCATTCATAGATGGTCAAGTCATCATGTGGCCAAAAGGAAATACTATCGATGATGCGGTAGTGATTGGAGAACAAGAAGGAGGATTGTACAAATTGAAGGGCCATCCAGAACAAGCCTTGGTCCATGACACAGTAGAGCCAAGTGAACTTTGGCATAGAAGGCTTGCACATGTGCATTACAAAGCACTACCTATTGCAAGAAAAGCTATCAAAGGTCTTCCAGAAATCCAAGCAAAACATGATGGGGTCTGCAAAGGATGTGCGAAAGGAAAGAATACAAAGAAGACATTTCCAAGTAGCAAAAACAAAGCAAAAGGAATCTTGGAAATCATCCACTCCGATGTATGTGGTCCTATGTCATCAAACTCTCTAAGCGGGTATGCATATTATGTTTCCTTTATTGATGAATTTTATTGGAAGACATGGGTTTACTTCATGAAGAACAAAGATGAAGTATTCAATAAGTTCAAGGAATTCAAAGCCTTGATCAAGAACCATACTGAAAAGAAGATCAAGACCATTCAATCAGATAATGGCGGAGAATTCACTTCAAATGAATTCAAAGAGCTATGCAAAGAATCAGGGATTAAGAGGGATTTTTCCACTCCTTATAATCCACAATAGAATGGGATTGCAGAATGAAAGAATAGAACTATCATGGAAGCTGCAAAAGCAATGCTTCATGATCAAGAGCTTCCTATGCATCTTTGGGCGGAAGCTGCCAGAACAACAGTGTATGTATAGAATCGTACTCCACATAGAGTACTCGAGAACAAGACTCCCGAAGAAGTCTTCTCCGGAAAGAAACCAGAAGTCAACCATCTCAGAATATTTGGCTGTCCTGTATACATCCACATTCCAAAAGAGAAGATGACTAAATTAGATCCTTCAGGAAAGAAGGGTATATTTGTGGGATACTCTGAAAGCTCGAAGGCTTACAGAATATATTTCCCAAGATACAAGAAGATTGACATCAGCAGGGATGTGACTTTTGATGAAGACACAACTAACAAAAAATCCAGAAAGAGACCTGCTGAAGAACCTGAAGAAGCAGAAGCACCCAGAATTCATGATACAACCATGAATGAAGAAACTCAAGAAGAAGATCGAGAATTTGAAGAACCACAAAGACCTATAGATCCACCTCTAGAGAAGAATCCTCATAAGAGGAAACCTGCTTGGGTACGAGAACTTATCCAAGGTGTAGAAAGATATGGGGCTCCAAAAGAGAATCACAGAGAAAGAAAGAGGACCAGATCCTGTTCCGGGTATGTAGCTTTACTATGTGATTTCATTGATAAAGAACCTTCCAGTTATGAAGAAGCGACAGAACGGAAAGAATGGAAGGAGGCTATGATCGAAGAGTACCAATCGATCATGAAGAATGATGCTTAGGATGTTGTCCCAAGACCAGACGGGAAGTCAATTGTAACTTCCAAATGGATGTACAAGATCAAACATGCTGCAGACGGTAGCATTGAAAAATATAAGGCAAGATTTGTAGCTCAGGGTTTCTCTCAGGAAAAGGGAATAGACTATGAAGAAACCTTTGCACATGTAGCCAGATACACTTCCATCATATCAGTACTTTCTCTGGCCATAGTGATGAAATGGAAGATACACCAGATGGATGTCAAGACTGCTTTCTTGAATGGTGTAGTGGAAGAGGAAGTGTATGTAGAACAACCACTCGGTTTTGAGACACATGACAGGGAGTCTCATGTGTGCAGATTGAAGAAAGCTTTGTACGGTTTGAAATAGGCACCCAGGACATGGTACGACATAATTGATAGATTTATATCCAGTTTGGGCTTTACCAAGAGTAAAGCAGATTCCAACCTTTACTACAAGGTTGAAGATGGCAACCCAGTGATGCTTCGACTATATGTAGATGATCTGTTTGTGACAGGTATGGATGGGTTGATTACTGATACGAAGAGAAAGCTTGCTGCCGAGTTCAAGATGAAGGACTTGGGTATTATGCATTATTTTCTAGGTATGGAGGTGTTGCAGAGTACGGATGGAATATTCCTTGGACAAGGGAAGTATGTAGTAGAGATCCTGAAGAGGTTTGGGATGATGGACTGCAAGACTATGGCCACACCTATGGCATTGAACCTGAAGCTATTGAGTGATGCTTCATCAGATTCGGTTGATGCTATGATGTATCATCAGATGATTGGGTCATTGATGTACCTAACGAACATGAGACCAGACATTTGTTTTGCTGTGAACACCTTGAGCCAGTTCTTGACAGATCTGAGAAATGTTCACTTGATTGCTGCAAAACATATTCTGAGGTACCTGAGGGGTACAGTTGATTATGGGCTCAAGTATGATACGAATCGAAAGATTAACCTGGAGGGTTATGTTGATTCAGATTGGATAGGAAGTGCCATCGATAGGAAGAGCACTTCAGGGTGTTGCTTCAGTATGGTATCAGGTGTGATCTCTTGGTTTAGCAGGAAGCAATCCTGTGTGGCACTGAGTATAGCTGAAGCAGAGTATGTCGTAGCTTGTTCAAATAGTTGTGAGGCAATATGGATATGGAAGCTACTATCTAATTTATTTGATCTCCAGATGGATGCTACTTGTATACATTGTGACAACCAGAGTTGCGTGAATTTGTCAGAGAATCAAGTGTTCCATGACAAGTTGAAGCACATCGAGATCAAGTATCACTATATCAGGGATATGGTGCAGAGAGGAGCAGTGAAGCTCCAGTATGTTGCGACGGAGGAACAGATAGCTGATGTGTTGATGAAGCCATTAGCCATAGTGAAGTTTGAGAACTTCAGGGAGAAGCTTGGTGTTCTCCAGATCGAGGTTTCCTCCAAGGGAAAGTGATGAGTACCAAAGCCATTCTGACGAGTAGGTCAGATGTAAGGGCTGAGCCATTTTGTCATGGTGAGAGGATTCAGTTCCTTCCATGTCAGATATGAGTGCTAAGATCCAAAGCCATTCTGATGAGTAGGTCAGATGTAAGGGTTGAGCCATTCTATCATGGTGAGAGGATTCAGTTCCTTCCATGTCAGATATGAGTGCTGGCCATTCTGTTGAGTAGGACAGATGTAAGGGCAACTGCCACTCTCCAGGAGAGTGGAGGCACCTGGTTAGTTACCAGGTAGCTCAGTCTGGGACTAGGGGCCATTCTGTCATGGTGAGAGGATTCAGTTCCTTCCATATCAGATGTGAGTGCAGGCCATTCTAGTGAGGGTGTAGGACTTGTTTCCTACCAGGTCAGATATAGGGGAAACTGCCATTCTTCGGGAGAATGGAGGCACCTGGTCCGTTACCAGGTAGCTCAGTCTGGGACTGGGGGACATTCTGTCATGGTGAGAGGATTCAATTCCTTCCAGGTCAAATGTGAGTGCAAGCCTTTCTGGTGATGGTGAGAGGATTCAGTTCCTTCCAGGTCAGATATAAGTGCTGAAGCCTTTTTGCAGATGTTAGTGATGTGATGTCCTATCATGCTGGTGAATGTGAGTGCTGGTCCTTTTTGATGTGATTGTAGGTTTCTACATGATCAGATGTGAGTGCTGGGCATGCCTTTCTTACGAGTAGGTCAGGTGTAAGTGCTGGGCGAAGACCTACTTGATGGCTAGGCCTACAACTAGCATGAAAGAAGGATGGCTCTATATAAGAACTTCCTATGACGAGATAGCACACATGATGATGACCTAATGAGATCTAGATCGAGTGATGATCCAGATCCAATTATGATGACTCCAAGAGATCCAGATCGAGTGATGATCCAGATCCAGTAGTGATGATCTAGATCGAGTGATGATCTAGATCCAGTCTAGTGATGTTGATCCAGATTGAGAGATGATCTAGATCCAATGATGATGTCCCATGATGATCCAGATCGAGAGATGATCCAGATCCAATGATGATGATCCAGATCGAGAGATGATCCAGATTTGAAGAATGAAGATGACTTGAAGACTTAGAAGACTCAAGATGCAGATGACGAGATGATCCAGTGATATAGAGAAGAAGACCAGTGCTGAAAATTGTGTCGAAAGAATACCTTCCTAGTTAAGAGGGAGTGTTGATGTATTTGTAACTTCGAAATGTATTCACCTATGTATCTTATGTATTGTAACCCGATGTTTATTCTAGGATGTATCTATTATGTAATTGAGTCATGTTGTCATGCCCCGATGTTTTGATTGGGAGAATCAATAATGTAAATAAGTCATGTCAAGTCATAGTGGGTAACCCTACGATTGTCTAAGGGTTAAAGTCCCCGCAGTTCCGGGGCACTAGGGTTATTAGAGTCTCCTAGTAGAGGTTGGCCCTAGTAGAGTTTTAGTCATTTCGGGATTAGTATAAATAGAGATATGGGGTCTCTATTTAGTACACATCACTCACACACTCAAGTGTAGAGCATAGTTGAGGAAGGAGAAGACACTGGGATTAGACAAGAAGAAGATTACTGCTGTCAGGAGTGCATCTTACTGTTTTGGGGTTTTACATCTTGTGCTGATTCTATCTCTGAGGAAGTTGTAGGGTTTTCTCCATTTATGGTTTCCCCGATGAAAAAAACTGTGTTCATTGTCTCTAGTGTTTGATTGCTGTACTTGTTGTTCTCTTAGTAAAGATCCTAACATAATGCTAGCTTAATGTTGGAAAACTAACAACGCACTCTCAGATGAGAATGAGCAGCAAGGTCATCCAAATACACTTTGATAATCATTTTGAGATCATGAAAAATTAAGGTCATATCCCGCTGAAAAGTAGCTCCGGCATTTTTAATACCGAAAGGCATCTTCCAATATGCAAAAGTAACCCAAGGACAAATAAATGTAGTTTTATGTTGATCCTCGGGTTTGATCTGAATATGATTATATTCGGAAAAACCATCCATGAAGGAGAATACCTCACTTCCTGCACACTCATCCAAAATATGATCAATAAATGGCGTGGGAAAATTATCCTTAGGACAAGCACGATTTAAATCATGGAAATCAGTGCATATACGGATTGCTCCCTACTTTTTATCAACCAGAACAGGATTTGAAACTCACTTCGTCAGGGGAACGGGATAGATAAAACCAGCTTTTAACAGCTTCTCTATCTCATCCTTAATAGCGGGTGCTTTTATAGGATTCACTGCATGCAAACGTTGTCGAACCGACTTCGTATTCGGATAGGTATTAATCTCATGTTCGACAATACGAGGGTCAATACCTGGCATTTCTTCATATGACCAAGCAAATATGTCATGAAACTCTTTAAATAGCTCGGTATACTCCGTGATCTCATCAGGGGAACAATCCGTCCCAATGTAGATGTTCTCAACTTTGCCAAGATTGCGAGAAATATTGATAGGAATAGTAGGTGATAAATTCACCATGTTTCCATTGGCCATCTGACTAGGAGAGCTCAATGGAACCATGGGACTACCAATATTCTCGCTAAGAATCTTCCTAAAGTCCTCATGCTCCATACGGTCAAGCTCAGGAATAAAATATGATCGATGATGTAGGTCTTCCCAAGGTGGCTCAACCCCAAACATGGCCTCAATAATGGCTTCATCCAATGGAAAAACATCGTCGAGGCAATCATGTGTGTGAGAGGACTCAACTGCCCATGTAGGAAGCACATACGGGTCTTCCTCCTCTGTCCATGAAGAGGAAGGTGTGGAGAACCTCCTGCAATAAAAATGAGAATGCATGATATAATAGAAATATTGGAGCACAAAAGATATTTTATTGATTACGGGCAACTTCAAGGGGGCAACCTACTTTGAGAAAGATCAATACAAAATAACTCTTCGATGCTTTCATTAGCCTCAACACATACTTATATACTAAGTCTAATCTAAACAACTATTACCCCCCATGAATGTGGGATAATGCAACATAATAACTAGACAACTTAACAACTATTACTTACTCCCCATGAATGTGGGATAATACAACATACTGATGGGATGACTTACAAAGCATATGCATCTGATAAAATATACTAACAAAATAAAGAGGAGGGTTGACATGGGTTCTTAACATGCCCTCCCTCTTAAAAAAAAGCTTTGTCCTCAAAGCTTTAGATGTGGAAATTGTTGCTGAATTTGAAGGAGCGGTTCCCATGTTGCATCCTTTGGTTGCATGTTGTGCCACTGAATTAAGACCTATGTGATGGACCGAGAGCGAAGATGACGAGTTTGATTATTTAGGATGGCCTCTGGATCTGAAACAATGGATCCTTCATTATCCCGTTCTGGTAAAACAATTTGTTCTCTGATGTTGGTGCTAATCACTTGCTGAATGCGAGAAGAAGGAGGAAGTGCCAATTTATAAGCAACAGACCCAATCTTTTGAAGAACTGTATATGGACTAGAGATATTTGGAGCGAGCATTTGATTCCCTTTGAGTTTCAAGGAGGATTGCTTGTAAGGCTAAAATGAAGAAAAACCATGTCACTGACTTGAAAAGTGTGCTCAGAATGGTGTTGATTGGCTTGGTGTTTCATGCGGGTTCTGTCAATGTGAAGATTTTCCTGCAGAATGTGAAGAATCTGATGTCGGTTTCAAAGAACCATGTCAACTACCTGAACTGGTGAACTATTAGGGGTGTATGGAGGGACTACTGGAGGTGTGTGACCATAAACTGCTTCATATGGAGTCATTTGAGATGCAGTATGGTAGGAAGTATTGTACCATCATTCAGTGAGAGGGAGCCACTTTTCCCACAGATGTTGTTCTTTAGAGGTGAAACAACGAAGATAAGTTTTGCAATAGTTGTTGATGACCTCATTCGGATCATCTATTGGTGGGTGATAAACTGAACTCATATTAAGTTTGGTGTCAGTAAGGAGAAAATGACTTGTGAAAGTTGCGTTGCAGTCTGAGACAATGGAAGAAGGGATTCTATGAAGAAGGAATATCTTGTCCATGAAAATTTGTGCGATTGAGGAGGTGGTATATGGAGGACTGAGAGCACAAAAATGATGATATTTGGAGAAACGAGCAACCACAACCAAGATTACAGTCTTCCCTCCATATTTAGGGATCCATTGAATGAAATCCATCAAAATATATGTCCAAATCCTTGTAGGGATGGGCAAAGGTTCGAGCAATCCGGAAATGAGTGTAGTTTCAACTTGGTGGCACTGACAAGGAGCAGATTCAGAAACCATCTATTGAATTTATTGTTGCATTCCCTTCCGAAAGAAGTGACATTGTGTCCTCTCATATGTTTTCATGAACCTAGAGTGCCTTGCCGATGGATAAGCATGGAGTTCATAAAAGACTGCCTGTTTAATATCTGTGCTCTGGGGAAGAACTAGACGACCCTTGTATCTCAGAGAAGAGAAATCCCAAGAGAAATGCAGTACCAAAAAAGGGTTACTGGCCAACGGTTGGATGATTTCAAATAACGAGGAGTCATTGACATAGCATTGATGAAAAGAGTGTAACCAAGTTGGAATAGGCATAGCAATATCTGAAAGAGAGACAAGGGCATCAAATGTGCGGGAAAGAGTATCCACCACAAGATTGTCCTTAGCATTCTTGTAATTGATCTCATAGTCATAACCCCTGAGTTTGCTAACCCATTTTTGTTGTGTTGGGGATGAGACCCGTTGTTCTAGGAGATATTTCAGACTCTGGTGATTAGGCTTGATGCAGCAAGGATTCCCTAAGAGGTATGGCCACCACTTCTGTACTGCATGCAAAATAGTCATCATTTCCTTCTCATATGTGGAGTTGGATAAATTCTTTCCAGGAAGGGATTTATCGGTGAATGCCATGGGATGTTCATCTTGAAAGAGGACAACACCAAGTCCATTGTTTCAAGCATCACTCTCAAGAGTGAAGGGAAAAATTAGGCATCTGAAGGGTGCATCATAATGAAAGATCAAGGGAGTATTTGAGACTGCCGAAGGTTACATCTAAATGAAATGGAGCTGAGTGATGACACCATGTGAATTCTTCTTAAGGATCATTTCCATGCAATGTGAACTGATGATGCTGAGAGACCCTGGTTGTAAGCCATTGAATGTGTGTTTTTTCCCATTGACTAAAAAATGCATCCACAATTCAACAAAATCCCATAAGATGGGTCCAAGTGTGCGTAACCATTGAATGCCTGAAATCATAGAACAACCTCCTAGGGGTATGGAAAACATGTTAGAGCGCAAGTTACAATCTCCAATAGAGATACACACATTGCAACACATTCCTTTGCAAGGTAAGGTGCTTCCATTGGAAACCATGACTTTAAAGCTGGAGCAAGGATGTACAAAACAATCAACTTGTTTAGAAATTTGAGGGTCGATAGGCGGCTGCGAAATGTCAAACTGATCGTCTATTGGATATTGAGCAGTGTCACAAATTTCAAGTGCAGGTGGAGGACCCACATCCAAGAAATAGGGCTTGTGTTCAGTACATTGATGTCCCTGGGTGAATTTATCATCACAATTATAACAAAGTCCTTTTTACCTATGTGCCTGCATCTCAACTTTAGACAAATGCTTGATAGGAGTGGTTCTAGGAGTCAGAGGGATTGGATGTCTTTGCAGAACCATATTTCTGAATGGAATAAAAGTGGATTTGGGGCATTGCTGAGCCCTAATCTTGTCCTCTGCCAACTTAGCCAACCCTAGGATTTCCATCATTGTGTTGGGATAGAACATTGTAACGTCAGATCGGATTGTATCCTTAAGATGACTGATAAAACAACTCCTATAGAATGCATCGGAAAATCCTTCTGTGTGCTTGACTAAGTTCACAAATTCCGTCTGATACTCTCTCACAATGCCAGTCTGGTTAAGTTTGGTGAGTGAACTTGTGAATTCATCAAAACCACTAGGGCCAAATCGGTGCAAAAGGAGTTGGAAAAAATCTGTCCATTGGGGCTCTTCATGATCCTTGATGTACCAACATAACCATTGAAGGGCTTCACATTCCAAATGAAATGATGCAACTGGGACTTTGGTGACATCAAAAGTTTTATGCATATTAAAGTATTGTTTTTCCTTGTGTATCCATCCACTTGGATCATCACCATTGAAGCGAGGGAATTCAATCTTCGACCCACAAAAGTTGCTGGAAGCAGAGAACTCAGTGTCTACAGAAGACTCAGGCTGTTGTTGGTTACTCATGGCTGAATGCTGAAGATGGAGGTTGAGAAATATTTGATCCAGATCTTCGAGTTTGGTCTTGAGGGTGACAAGTTCTTCTTCCATTTGTCTATTTGCTCTTGTGCGGGTGACAACCATAAGCAAGATTTTTTTATTATTATTATCGAAAATGGGTGGAAAAACAAAAACAGAGAGAGTTTTAGAAAAGGAAAATTTTGATTTGGGAAAAACGCGAGTGGGATAGGTTGTGGACACTTTCTGAGGGACAAGGAAACAAAAAATGTGAATTTCAGAAGTGGGGTGAAAGAAGGAGATGAAATTCTGGGCTTCGAGAAGTGGACTTGGGATAGGGTCCTTAATGAATGAAATATGTAGAATGGAATGAAAGGGGTTACAGTGAATTTTCAAGGGAAATGGAGCTAAATCAAGGAATATATGGCTAAAAAACAGAAATTTATACTCTTTTTTTTTTTTTGGAAGAAAGGCTCTGTGGCGGTGCTAGAAAGCTGTGCTTTATCAACTTGATTGGAGTAATTGATCTGTGACAATTCTGGAATTTTGCACGTTATCAACTGTAAATAGATATGGACCCTAGGTATATTTCACTTCCTAATGGTTCAAAGGGAGTCACTTGGCCACCAAGGCTGTCTCAGGCTTGAGTATTGGGGTAGTACCCCTCACTTCATGGCACACATAAAACTGCTAACCGCTTGGAAAAAAATGACAGATCTTTGGTTTTCCTCACAGATGGGAATCTAGTCAATCTAGTGGGGGTCATTGCCCTTTTTTCTCCGCAGGTCCTCTCAATGGCCAGCTACTTTGGGGTTCTTGTCGTACTCCTCACAATGAGTTTTAGGGTTATGCCTAAGTACTTCCCACAATTAAGCGGATAGGGTTTATTCCTTGATCCGAATGAAAAATACTGCTGCAAGAAGAAGAACTACTACAATAATCACAGTGCCAGAAAAAATGTAGCAGAAATTCCACCCAATGCCCAAAAACCCGTAATTAGAGCTAGGGTTTTGAGATGAAAACTTTTCAAATGAGCATAACTATATCTATATTGCTCATAATCGCTATTACATCCTATTTCTGGAACTGGAACAACCACTCTGCTTCTACCCACGAAATCATAATAGAAATCTGGGCACCTGGTTAAAATATTTTCACTTTGCAATTTCCGTGGTCGTCATCGAAATTCTGAAAAATTGCTGATTTTAAATCCGTGATATCTCCACTCTTAGAACTCCAAATGATATGATTTGTTTTTTGAAATGGTGTACTTTGGAAATAGGAATTCAGATATGCAACTTGTTTTTCTTGAATCTGCACAAAAAGTTTCAAAAATGGATGTGAAAGTCACCGCCCAAATTTTCCCCTTTTTTTCCCCCCAATTTTTTTTTCCCACTTGTGCCAAAAAAAGTGCTTTGATACCAGATGTGGAGAACCTCCTACAATAAAAATGAGAATGCATGATATAACATAAATATTGGAGCACAAAAGATATTTTATTGATCGCTGGCCACTTCGAGGGGGCAACCTACTTTGAGCAAGCTCAATACAAAATAACTCTTCGATGCTTTCATTAGCCTCAACACATACTTATATGCTAAGTCTAATCTAAACAACTATTACCCCCCATGAATGTGGGATAATGCAACATAATAACTAGACAACTTAACAACTATTACTTAGTCCATGAATGTGGGATAATACAACATACTGATGGGACGACTTACAAAGCATATGAGTCTGATAAAATATAGTAATAAAATAAAGAGGAGGGTTGACACGAGTTCTTAACAAAAGGACTAGGCTCTATAACACAATCAAGATTCGCTTGATATGCTATCATCATTGCAGGAAACGGCACATCTGTTTCGATAGGTCCATTTGAAGGACTTGGTGAAGGAAGAATCCAAGGATCTTTCATATGGGTAGTGTGAAAAGACAACAAATTCAACGAGGATGAAGCCCCACCAAAAATAGATCCGATCATAAGAATGGGCACATGACAACTAAAGGTTCCCATCAAAGATGGATACATACCCACGCCCACACTCCCAGTTGCCGGCTGAGAATGATCGATAATCGGGATAGAAGCTCCCGATGATGCACTAGCACTCGGATTACATAATGATGTCTGATCAATCGTAACGATATTCCCATTAAATGGAAAGCATACCACTCGAAAGAGAGAAGAGGCTATGGCTTGCATACTATACATCCAATTCCGGCCCAGCAAAAGATTGTAGTCAAGGGGCGCATCAACCACCTTGACCTCGATCATGATGGTCTTCCCTCCCAATTGGGCCTTAAGAGAAGGAAGAATCCTGTGCTGCCGAAATAATCTACCATCAAAAGCAATCAACATAGTATCGGATTGAGACAACTCAGGAGAACCCAAACCCTTCCAACATGACATAGACATCACGGAAGCAACAACGCCTTCGTCACTCACAGTGCGTTTGATGGTCATATTAAGACACTCTACATGAATCAAAAGAGACACATAGTAAGGCAAGCGAGGCTGTAGTCCCATGGTTTCAAATTTGATAACGGAGAAGAGTTATCATCATTAACCCGAAGAGCAGAAAGCAAGGCTTTTCTTTGCAGAGGACAACTCTGAAATACTTCAAGTGTGGACATCGCACAAGGAGTTTGGCCCAAATCCTCAACAACGGAATAGTTCTGGGCAGCTCGGGCATTAGGATTGTGCCCTGAACACTTTAGGACTCCCTTAGGAATGTGAGGTGCAACTTTAGGTTTATCCACAGGATTTTCGATACACAAAGGGCTCTCGGGTGGAGCGGGTTCTTTTCCAGGGTCCAGTTGTGATGAACCATAATCCTTCGCATGAGTCACAACCTTAGTAGCATGTACCATGTTGATGCAACCATGACTAGTATTGGATTTCAATGGATTTTGATCTTCACCTGATGCACAATGATGATCAATGGTCCTTGAGTTCATATTTTGATTATGGGGTAAAGGATTAGTTAGCACAGTTCGGCCCTGTGCTATGAATCTCGAGGCATCTTCCATATGAGGGCACAAGTGAGTGAGGTGGTACTCCTTACACAACTTGCAAGGGAACTTAACCTTACATTTAGACTGCTTGTTCCCTCCAGAATTACGAGCGTTCTTGTCATTATAATTAGCATTTTCATTCTTGTTCCCACCCTTATGATTATTTTTACCCTTTTTCTTATTCCTTCCGGGTTACTGGTTTCCCTTCTGGTCCGACGATTGCATGGAAAGTACACTCGCCATTTGGGTGGGTTGAGACGAAGCCGTGGTTTGTACCAATGCAGATTGATTAATAGACAATTGGATCACTTTTTTCACAACTAAATCCACATGTTTCGCACTTGTACAACCCACAATGCCATCGGCATGTGGTCCAGGCTTGATCTTGGGATCGAAACTAGATTGTGGAGCGTTAGGTATAATCTCATACAAAAGTCTGGATTGAGCGTAGATCAAATCCAACTCTTGCGCCCTAAATATTTCTTATTCCTCATTTTGGACTCTGGATGTAGAAACATCCTTTGCGATGTAAGGTAACAACGACTTGAGGAACCACTCAAGGAGAAATTCCAGTGGTATAAGGCTTTAATCAACCGCTTCCATCTATGCCACTCTTGAATATGATCTTGTTAGAATAATCAACCCATAGTATTTACCCACTTAGACATTAATTCATTTATTTTTGTCTTATTTGCCTAGTCCATGAGTCCCACCATGTGCAAGTTGCTAATTGCCTATCCATAGAGGTCAAACTTGCCATTATTGACTCATGGAGAACTTGGGAAAGCCTTAGGAATCAAATATACTTTATTCCTGGCCTCCTAGGCGCCCTTCTGTTTTTTCTGCTTTATTGCCTGCTTTTTCAGTGTTTTAAGGCACATAGGAAAGTAAGACTAGGTGAGGTGAATCAGCTTTGTTGCCTCTTCCTCCTCCACTCTTTCCTCCATGCAAAAGCATGTATGAGCTTCCATTTGACCACTCTTTAGCTTGCCCATGCGCCCTTGCTAATTCGTGGGGTCCTTGATAGATTTGGGATCAGCTTTTTACACCTATGGGGGATTTGCCTATTTTGGGTAAGCCTGCTTTATGCTAGATTTGGATGCTTCCTTATGCATTCGATTTGCTCATGTATTCTATATATTCAGCAGCCTATGTTATTACAGGGTTGGCTATTGTACACTCAGTTAATATAATTTTGTGTTACAGCTCCATATTCAGTCTCCATTGTTGATAATTTTGCATGATCAATTGTTAATTATTGTGGGTGAAATTAATCTACTGCAGGCCTGAATTTCGACATGGTATCAGAGCCATTGTAGGTTTTTACTCTCCTCCAAATTTTTTTTTGCAGGTTCGACATCAAGACTGGGAGCCTTCTACTGACAGCCGGGACAGATTTTCTAAAGCTATGGATTCACAGAAAACTATCCTCACTCCCTTCAACTTTTTTGAATGGAAAGCAGAGATGGAGATCTTGTTGAGAGCGAAAGGCCTCTACAGGGTGACTATGGCTACAGAAGCAGAGCCCAATGCTGCTGCAGAGAAGATCAAATGGCACAATCGGAGAGATGAGGCCTATGGCCTCCTATGTCTCAGTATTTCCCGAGACCTCCTGTCACGTCCCCGTCCCTCAACCGACGAAGAGGACGCGAAAAACACAACAAAAACAGCCGGGCAAGATGCTCAATGAACATAAAATGAATTCAAATGCTGAAATTAAGCATACACAGATGCATTTATTTTCATTCATACAGCGGAAGCAACACACACATTCGAGCAATCTCCATGTTCATTATAATTCATTTAACACCAATATAAATTACAGAGGTGCAGTAAACAGCGGCACTTATCTATTGATGAAGAATTCACCCGCAACCAGCTACGTCGCTGCAACGTTCCACCCAACCATAGGCCAGCCTGCTCATCAATCTCTCAGCAACGCTGCCACCCCCGAGCTGGGCATGATTCCTCCGGAATAAGGGTCAATTGCAAGATTATACATAGCCACGGGGACATAAACGATGAACCAATCACAGCTGGGTTTCACAGGCTGTCAACAAACAAGCCAAGCCAGCACAGTCCAATGGACACCCGCTGCATACCAGCAGCCATATCAACCCTTCACAGCTCTGTGAAGAAGGCAAAACAACCCGGGACAGCCCCAAAAACACAACAGGGAAAAACGACCCAACTAATCTGTGAGACAGCCAAAACCGTGAATGGCCCTTCATAGTCAGTCGTGGATGCAAAATCATGGCTCTCAGCTCACTATGTGCGCCCCAAACAGAAGAATACCTACGCGTGGGTAAAAATCCGACCCAGCAAGGAAAATAACAGACAATGGAGGCCCTGCGTGAAGAAAAACAGCTCCGTTTTTGCCCGTGGATGCACACACAACAGGAAGGACATGATTTTGCAGTTCGTGGGTACTCAGCAACTCGTGGGGAGAGGAAGAAAACCTGCGTGAGACCCAAAAACGCCCAGAGCCCCTGCATGAGAAGCCAACAGACCAAAAATCGTGGTAGAGTCAACTGACCAGGGAAGAGTGCGTGAGGGTGAAGAATGGGCAGACATGGGTGGAGTGGGCAATTGGGTAAGGCTGATAGCCTCCTACAACCACCACCACTTCAGCAATAAATGCCCTCAGCCATAACTCCTCAACCACCAGCTGAGCATTAAAGAGGTTGACAAGGTTGGATGAGACAAA
>LPNX010810292.1:36212-51077 GCA_001517045.1 Pseudotsuga menziesii | reverse complement strand
ACTTCCCTATTTCCTATTTGTGCTTTTATAATCAAATTGTCTACAAGGTCATAGTATGTTGGTAACCCCCAGACCTAGGTTATTAGGTGAATTATCCATTACAACAATACTGTAGGGTGTCTTGGACACTAGTGCTACTTTAGGCAAAAGATCAATTGTAAAATCAATGTCTCTCTTTGGAGGAAGCCATGGAATTTCACCAAGAAAAAAATCCCTGAATTCTTGCAATGCATGAAATTCCTCCAACCTAGGAGTTTCATTCTTTGTTTCCTCCAAAACATGGGCTGCATACATTCTATAACCTTTCCTACATAACTTCTTCAGCTGCATTGCTGAAAATATTCCTAACAGAAATCACCTTTGGAATTCCTCTTACAACCCTTGGGTTTCCTTCTTCATCCATGCATTCAAAAGTCTTATTGTAACAATCAAGCTTAACTCTATGCACTTCTAACCAATCCATTCCGATGAGAATATCATAGGAACCAACTGACAAAACATTCAAGTTTGCATAAGTGACTAACCCATCCATGACTAATGGACATCTTTCTACCACTTCACTAATGTTTATCTTGGTTCCAGTGGCTAGTTTAACTAACCATGAATTGCTATGATTTAACTTCTTAAAAGCACAAATCTCAACAATTCTAGGAGTGATATAACTATGAGTAGATCAAGGGTCAATCAAAACAGAAACAAATTTCTCAGCAACCTTACCTTCAACTTCAACCACAATTGATTGATAATCTTCCTGAAGGTCCTCTAGCGCTACGTAAATTCTAGGGATGGTCCTTGCTACTTGACCCATCATTTCAGCTCCTTAGATGTTGTGAACTTTCCTTACATACCCATTATCACGCAGACAGTTCCTAAGCTTATAGTTTTCTCTGCATCTCCAACATTGGAGTGGTCCTCTAATCTCTTTTGGATCTCTTCTCCTGTCTTCCATCACTCTAGATGGCTTAGCCATAGCTTGTGATGGCTTCCTTTGTTGATTTCGGAAGTGAGAAGGTTTGAAGCCTTTCTTCCTTTGGTCAAACTTCTCATTCTTTTTGTCCTTCCATGCCTTATGGATATCCAGTTTTCTTTTGTTCTGATCATAGCAATACTTGGCCTTTATTATAGCCTCTTCTAGAGTTCTAGGTTCATCAAAATCAATCCTGTATTTGTATGACTGAGGTATCCCACTTAGAAAACGTTGGATTTTCACTTTATCATCTCTGATATACCTGACATAACTCACCAGCTCCAATAAGTTGTTTGCATATTCTTCCATGGTCATTTGTCCTAATCTCAGCTCATGGAGCTCTTTAATATTGTCATCATAGTACCTATCAGAGATGTACTTCTGCTTGAAATAATTCTTGAACTGATCCCACAAAATCTTTCTGTCATTGATATTCTTCACTTTCCTGAGGTGCTCCCACCATATAGATGCTCTTCCATTTAGATTGAATATGGCTACCCTTGCCTTCATGTTTCATGAGTAGTCTTGGACTTGGAAATATTTTCTCACCCCAAGAAGCCAAGATTCAGCTTCTTGACCAAACTTTACCTCACCATTAAAGGTAGGAGACCTTTCCTTCTTAAATTAATCATGTGAACTGTTTCGGTAACACCTCTTCCTTTTATTCCTTCGAGATTAAGAGATGGGACCCCCAGTGGATTCTTCTAAGTCAGATGATCCACTAGAATACCTCTTTCTTCTTTTGGAACCACTCCCTCCTTCCTGATTGACTTCCTGATTCTCATAGTTTATTTGCCTTTGGATATTTGTCAAATTATGCGACATGGATGCATTCAACTGCTTTTTCTCTTATTAAGCTTTAATAATTCTTTCATTGTCTTCTCAGCAACTTTGTAATTCCACCCTTAGGATTCTTATGGTGGCTGCAATATTTGGCGGAGTCTCTTGGTATCTCCTTCCATTGGATTTTGTTTCAACATTTCCAACTCAAATGTTTTCCCCCATAGCATATGCCTCATGCTCATAGGGATCTTGTGCATCATTCATACTATAGGTTCTCATGGTTGAGCCAAAAAAACAACTTTTCCAAACTGCACTATGACTCTGCAAAAATGTGTTAATGAACACATTGTTAGACAATCTCAGGATTTGAAAAACCACTTACCAACTGATCATTGTAGTTTTTCTCTCTGCAAACTATTCACTTGGCCCATCTAGGCCCAATGTTCTAATCAATAGCTCTGATACTACACTATCACGTACCCTCTCCTCATATGCTCCTGTAGAGGGGAGGGTACGCTACAGTGTAGTATCAGAGGGGAGGGTACGTGAAAAGCCACCAACTGCCAACACCTAAAGGAGGTTGGTGTTGACACTTCCAGTGGCTCTTAAATTGTAGGGATTGGACTAGGAGGTGCATAAACTGATGCATGAATTTGCAATTAGTTGCAGTTATCCTCTATCTGTGTTCCCCACACTCTAGTGACTGGTACATGTGGCCCCATTAGGCCAAGTGGACCCAATGGTACTAGTGGACCCAAAAATAACTAAATGACTCCTAAGTTAGGCAAATATTATCTAACAGACCAGTTTGGACAAGGGAGGATTATAAATCCTAACCCCCCTCAGAATCCTAACTTGAACAATTGTAGGCCTTGACAACAAGGCCAAAAGTCACCCATATACAATCTAAAAGAATTAAAAATGTTGCTTAATAAAATGAGGAAATAGGGGACAACCTTATGGGAACCGCCCCCCCCTCAAAATAAGAAGGAACAATAAATACAAGCTATTTTTAGAAGAAAAGAAACTTCCTCCTTCGAAAATAACTTGCAAAAAAAAATCCATTGGAATTTGCAACACTATGCAACAGAATGGTTCTTATATGCAGAAGCATCCTGAAGTTGTGCATGGGAACCTCTCCAAACTAATGATTATGTTTAGAGGAATTTTACTCTTTGGAAGAAGAAGAAGATGCTCAACTGAATCATAAATATAGACATCTGCAAGATGAAAACTTGACCCATGTAGAGCAACTAAAATCAACTAATGAGAGAGTTAAAGTGCTTGAGAATTCGAACTGTGTGAGGTGTAATCAGCTCCAAGTGTTAGGAGAATGTGTCCAGGAGAATGCATAATGTCTCTCTCTTTACTAGTTTGGTGAGGAGATGAGCATGTGATCAAATACAAAGGTAGAGAAGCCCTGGGACTGTGGAGAGTGAATGCTTGAGCTCCAAAATCTGATATAGCTTCAGAAATAACCAACGATTCACAAAATATAATTTCAGCAAACTCACAAGAGGAAACTAACATCAAATCCCCAATAGCAAGTTTGGAAGAGACTTGCGTTACTTGATTTTTCACACCAAAATTGATGAGAACAACTACACGCATGATTGGAAGCTCTTGAAACTTAAAACTTGGACCAAATAATATTAGATAAGATCCAAATAAGATCACATCAGATCCAAATAAGTTCGTATCATATCCAAGATATAGTCTTACAAGACACAGAGAAAACAAATCTTACGGACAACAATTTACTTTCTTGATATTGTTATTTTTTATTTGGTCTTGACTGAATTACAATGTTTTTACTCTTCTCGAGTGCACCTTTCATCAGCTTCAATGTTTGTTTTCTTCAAGTTGGTGTGTACTCGTTTTGCTAGGTACGTTTGTATTCTTCATTATAAGACAATGTAGGATTCCAAGCTTAGAATTTCAAATTTATTCTACCCATTAAACATCAATTTGATGATCGTCTCGTGGTTTTAGTGCCCTTTCTCTTTACGTCAATTAATAAGTGTCAAATTCGTTTTTGTTCAAATTGCCCAAGAATTTGTCTTTTTCATTTTTTCAATTTTATTTCACTTTTTTGACATTGAAGTATTGAGTTAACAATAAACATCCCATGGTGCAACATTGAATGTTATCCCTTTTGTTTTGTTTACCCTTAAATCTTAAATAAATTGAGATCATACCGAGTTGAACTATAGGGCTGCACTTTTCCTTAGTTGTAATATTTGATTTGTTAAAGTAGAGGTGGAAGTATTATAATTTTCATCAAAGTAGTTTTGAAAACTTCATTTTCATTATTATTTTGTTAGTTTTCATTATTATTTTGTTAAATAAATAATCTAAACTTGACACAATTGTAAATTGTTTATAAAATTTTGGTGGTTTAAAATTAATTTTAAAATTCTAAAAATTCTAGCAGCGTGAAAAAATTATGTGAACCATTCTTCATTATTGAACCAATCCATGTAATTCAATTTTCTACCAAATTTGTTACCTAAAATATTATTAGGAAAAAACAAACTTAATAATTTGTTTATTCTGTTAACTACAATGGCTTTCCTTTCCACTTTGTGGTGACACACTGTTAAATATTTACTTTCTCTACACAAATTAATCCCTAAATACATAAATAATCCAGAGTGTAAATTAAATTACATAAAAAATATTAGGTGGTAGTAGTGATTATCACTACTTGTATTTTACAATATATTTAACTATCACATAGCTAAAATAGATTTTTTTTTTTCAGCAAGAAAGAAAAGTTCAATCCCTTTTTATTTATCAAAGGACTTGTTTCAGGTCGGTAATACATCCATCCACAACATAACTTCTCTAAAAACTGAGCATATACATTGAGTTGTGTCAAACAAGAGTCACAACCCATAAAAAAACATAGTCCGTCATAACATCCCTCCCAAAATGATCCATCAAACTGTGTATCTAATCCAGCAAAATAGCCCACCCCTAAAAAGAACATCAAACAATGTAGAATCATAGTTATGTCATCAATCTAACAAATAAAAATGTTAGCTGAAGAATCATGGCATTTGTCACCGTCCTTGATTTCCTATATGATGAGTAATCCAAAATCTAGCTCCAATGCCTCTTTTGATAGATGATCTGCCACCTAGTTATGTTCACGATATATATGCTTACAGCTAAAGGTGATGAAGCTCCCAACTAACAGATCAATCTGTGTGCACCAGTGATAGAGGTTTAGGACACTAACTTGTTCTTCCCATTTACTCGATCAATGATCATCTTTGAGTCGCCATAAACCTGGAGCTCAGGAAAACCCATAGTACATGCCACATATAGCAGTGCATAAATGGCCAACAACTTATCCTTGGAATTTGTACTGGAACCACAGCCCAATCGGATCAGAAATTAGTGGTCCTTGCTAAGATATAAAATAGCTTGAGCCCCACCCACATGTTTTGACGTTGCGCCATCAAAGAAATCCATATCCATATAACACTGCGGTCCAACTCTAATAACCCTGTGTTTTTACTTCCTAAGCTTCATTGGATAATTCTCAACTAGTTCCAAAACCTTTATGACAAAGTACTGGATAGATGGATGGTACCCGTTAAATACCAATACATTCCTGCTTAACCATATTATCCAATAAATGAAAAAAAGAAAGCAACAGTGTTCCTTAACATTTATAATCCAATCAAAAAGAATGCCCTGCAAGTCTGTTTCCTCACAACAGTGAACAATACCCAATATTTTTAAAACCCTTCTACGTATCATCTTTCCAAAACAACAATCCACAAAAAGGTGTTGCACTAACTCACCCTCCTGTCGGGAAAGGAGACAACAGTTTGGACCAATCCATCCCCTCTTCATCAAATTGTCCCATGTGCAAATCCTATTCCGCAAACAAAGTCAAATGAATCATTTTGTTTTGATTGGATACTGGCCCCTCCAAAGATCCATCCATTTCTAGCTACGATCACAATCCAAAGATGATGCTGCGAAATGTAAGCAAGTTGAGCCATGACTTGGCCATTTGTTTTATTAAAAACCAATTTAAAGCATCAAGTGAATAGGAGAGTGTCAAACCAATGGAACAAAGAGATGTTGTATAATAATCCCACTCCACCTTCCAATGGTCACCCAAGTCAAGTTCATCTGCATTCAACCACAAATATTTTGAAAAAAATATTAGAACTGGGTATGGAAACCTGGTTTAGAGTGATAATATCGTAATCGCAGAGATAGGAAATCAGTCCTCTCGATAGCATGGATGAGTCCTCCATACCTTCCAACGGGTCAATTCCATTGTTGACCGCTTCACCCGATCCAACCTTCCAGCATAAAGACTTACTGATCCACCCAAGGATTCTAAGGAAACCGTTCCATATTATGGATTTGTTTTGAACCGAATGCGAATCCAGTCTCATCCACTCCGCAATAGATCGATTCCTAATATACTTGGTCATCAGAACACGACTCCATAACCCAATTCCTGTAATATCCTTCCACATATTCTTTACCTACAGGGCATCGTTAAAACCACATAGATCTTTGATGTTCCATCCTCCCATCTCACATGGCTGAGATAAGAGCTCTGATCGGGCCAAATGTAGGCCCTTTCGAGATGCACACCCACCCCATAAGAATTTTTCCATCAGACTCTTAAGGCTACCCAAGATAGAACTGGGTGTATTCATAAGTGAGAACTAGTAAAATGGCAGCGCACATAGCACAACCTTAATGAGAACCAGTTGACCCCTGTTACGGAGAAAACTTCCTATGGCTTGGGGTGTACCACAATAGATAGAGAAACCATAGAAATCAATCCCTTCCCAATATACAAGATAAATACAACATATAACACTAAAGGGTCTCGAAACATACCTTATTCGATACAGTTGATGTAGATCCCTGTTGAGCTTTTCCAATCTCGCTTGTGTTAGCAATTTGCTCTATCAACATTAGCAAACAAGACAATCACGCTTTATAATGGGGTTAGACCTAATCTAGAATATACAATCAATAATGTATAAGCAATTAAAAACATCCATGGATTCAATATTCATTTAAATGCACATCATTGGACAGGAAAATATATTTCTATTAATATAATTCAGAGATTACATAAGTGACAACCTCTGTCGGCACGTCTGCGAACCAGAGAAACTGAGTCCTCCACCTAGAACTCCACCACCTAAATCCTCCAGTTCTCAATATCAAGCTCACAAGCAAAGGAAATCTTGGGAAGAACACAAAGTTCTCCAAGGGACAAAGGGATGCAGACTCAAGTATAAGCAAGCTATGACAACAATGGACTATAGTTTTCTTGCTCTTCAATTTCTCATCCTTTAATGTATCCAAAGGGTTCCTTATATAGTGCTTCAATGGGGTGATGGAAGGTCAAATCCGAGCGATCTCGAGGCATATGGAAGGCCAAGAGATAAGTGACTCGGATCCACATCAAGGAAAACTCCAAAATATTTGGCCTTTTGCACACATCCCTATGTACGCAGGTTTAAGGGTAATATCCATGTGTATACACATAAAATGGATTAAAAGTCGCATACAACAAATACCAGTTGTTTTTAGGGATGATCTTGGAAACATCAAAGGTACAAAAATATTCCATCGGGTCCAAAGAGTTTGTAGAGAGATAGGGAAGGCCATAAATGTGTGATCTACCATGTGTGGTAAAATCAGCTGTAACAGATGCCCCCTAATGTGTGAGGTCATAGGGGTGATACGACGGCCAAAATACATTATAAGTCCATCTCAGAAGTGGAATGATGAAGAACCAGGTGGAAGAACCAACCATCCAATATATAGTACAACAATAGATCTCTGCATATGACTGCAAATACATACAACAGTCCCAGATACGTAAGATTTCAATGGCCATGAATAGACATGATAGAAAATATGACATGTGTGGTCATCGCCATGTACAATATATAATAGATTAGAATATCCATGATGAATATATACAAATGATAAATATCTCCATGGAAGCTGAAGATATACAATGGATCAAGATCTCCACAATGGTTGAAGATATTTGACATACACTGGAATCAAGTCACGAGAGCTGAAATCTCATGAACATTGACATGATAAAGGAGGTAACATATGTGGAATGTCACCAATATGGACATTCTTCTACACAAACCACTACGAGTACATGTCCCACTATGTGAATAAAGGTGTCGAGGTCGAACATAGTAGTCCATCATCTGGTTACCGTTAATTGATATATACCATTAACAGACGCAAGATCATCCACCGATAATGAAAATGGGAATCAAGGTGCTAGAGTGCAATATAACAAGTGTGAATAAATGTTTTGAGGTCGAACACTTGAATGAGTCCATCGATCAGGGGACATTGATGTATTCCCAAAACTGTTGATGGCAAGACAACCTACCACTGATGATTGTAAGTCTCAAGGCACTCAAAGGACTCTAGACTCCTATTCCATAATAAATGATCTAAAGTTGATGGGATGGAATCTGCTGGAAGGAGGTCATTAAGGCACCCCCCATCATCCAACACGAGGTACTCAACAACGCTGTATAATGTGGAAGGATTCGAACATGATGTGCACGAACCAGTAACAGTACCGGGAATGGCCGACATTCAAAGTCAAGACAACTGAGGAATGGCAGACTCAAGTTTCAAATTCCTTTGAACAAGAGCATAAAAGGTGAATGGTGACTGAATGCAGGTAGCAGAGACTCGATATACAAAACCGGGACATCTCTGCGACACAAAAGGCATCGAAAGAGGCTCCATAGGGACTGGAAGCTTAACCAGTCAGTGGAGATAAACTCAGAGAAACAAGTATAGCTCCTAAAGTCAAACTATTAACCCAACCAATGGATGTGATATACAGTGCTCTGTTAAAAGGTGACATGACTCGACTGCTTCCAAAGATAACATCTTTTCCTATCCGGCTTTTTTGGACTTTTTCAGATATTTTGAAAAGCTAGAAAAAGGATAAAAGTTCTTTAAAGTTACAAATTTGGGAGGAGATGAGTGTCAAGGGGAAAACAAACTAGTTCCAAGCAATGGATCATATCTATGCTCAATGCAAGGAAACATGTGTAGGATAATGATACTCGGGGAAAGTCCCCTCCCGGTAAAATTGGGAAGTCAAGTTGCAAAAGATATATAAAAAGGCTCTGCTTGGCTAGACATGAGACAAGCTCGGGATATATGGCTGATAGTCAAAGTCAGGGAAGCCGACATAAGGCTCAATAAGGCAAGCAAAACCCATGGTAATGCAATTACAACTTGACATATAGAAGGGAGTCCTGGGGAAATGGCCATCATAAAAGATCAAGAGGAGTATGAAGCTCTTGCTCAAAGTCATGGCAGTACTATACAAAGGACTCCCACACCCTAAAGGAGAAATGTTGGCATGGGCACCAAATGTAAAATAGGATCTAACTAGGATACCCATGTATGGTAAAGCTCTACCATTCACATCATGTCACTTCTAAAAGCAGCAAGAAGGTTCTGTGACATGATAGAATGGGTTTGTACCTAAGGTGAAAATGAAATGGTCATAAGGTTATGCAAAGTGCAAACGGGTGTTAAACCTAACCTATATGCCAATTTAGACATAATACCTATAATAAGCATGAACTAGCCAAAACCATGGTCAAACCACACTGGAAAAGGACTTCTACAACATCAAATAGGTTCAAACGGTCTAAAATGGTCAGAAATGGTCAAAAACTATAGAAAGAAGGTAAAAAATTTCAAAAAATTTCTATAAATATTAAAAAATTTCAAAATTCCATACCATTTGAAATTTTTACCCAACATAGTGCATTTGAGCTCAGAACTTCAGAAGCGAATTCCGGGAGCATCATCCAGTGGAATCCATCTGTTGGGCTCTGATCTATAGGTGAATCAGAACTTATATTTAAATCAATCCAGGTCAGTAAACTTCGAGACACATCCAGGTTTTAGGACTTAGAAGCTAAAATTATCTGGAATTTAGCTAACTGTGAACTAGATCTACTGACAGATGAAAAAGAATACTGCAACCTACAGACACAAAATCCTCTTACAAGGGTGATTTCATTGTTTCTTTTTAAGCACACAGTATTTGATTCATGAAAACAATTCTACTGATAAAAGAACTGAGATAAAAAGAAATTAAATAGTAAATCTAACCCTAGGCTACAAACCACAGAGTTCTACCAGCGCTGAGGGAACAATTACCAATCAAAATATCTTACAAGACAGTATTCATAATTTGTAAATGTCCTTTACCACTTCATCATTTGAATAAACAACAACATACAATGAACCGAGATCGTGGTTTAAATCTTCAACGCATTCAGTATTTAACCAGTGAAAAGAACAATGTTTATCCAATATTGCCAGTGTTATACAGCATGATAGAAATTGTAGTGTGAACCATGAAATGAAAGGAACAGAGCATAAAATCGATTGAAAACTTTGACTGAATTTGTTCTGCAATTTATAAACTAGAATCTACAAGGAAACACATACCAATGACATGATTTAGGTAGCTAGCACTAGAATGAAATCGCTGCAACACCAAATTGATCTACCGGCAATGTGAAAGTGTGTGAACTCGACGATGGGGGCCCTCCAAAGCCTTGCTCCACACACAGTTAAGAATTTACAGAACTAAAACTTTATATTCATTCACCAGAAATTGTTTACACAAGAATACCACGCAGCTCAGAAGCACAAGTGCGTTCCTCTACAAAATCGTGATCCTTCCTCATTGTCTTGTGAGGGATTTATACAAATTCGAAACACAACTAGAAATGCTACAATTCTGCAATCTAATTAATGAAAATAGCTAACGAGATCCTCATCAAAATTGTGAGACTCCACAAAATCAGAGCTGTTCCTTCTTTTGTGCTGGATGTAGAACAGGTGGCCGCCCTTGACTGAAGTTGACTCGACATCTGTACAGGCCACATCACCTAACTGTTGAATGTTTATTCATCCGTGGACATCAAGGATCCATTCTCTATATTCCATTTCCCTCCTAGCTGTCTTGCAAATTCTCAATCTTGGAGTTAATACGGGAAGTTAGTACATCCCGTAGTCTAAGTAAAAATTCTAGTTAAAATGCTTAAAAAGTCTAAAAACTCAATTTATTAGCAAGCAATGACATTATACCTCTTCAACCAAGGTTTATTGATGATATTTAAAGATTTCTACTCAATATGGATGTTTTATAAAGGAAATGAAAGATATCTAAGAGGAAAAAAGGGGTCAAAAACGGTGCCCAACATCTCCCCCAAGAGGAAACTGCTGCATGTCCTCATGCCAAAACTTTGACCCTGTCAAAAACCAAAATTTTACTGCTGTTTATTCTGCCTTTAGTCTTCTGTCTGTGAGGATGCATCTGTTGATGCCCGAGATGCATAGAGGATCTTCAACCTTTCATACTTAGCCTTGTAAACCTTCCTTTGCTTGTACCATCTATAGGCTTGTTTAGTGATGCGTGTTCTTTGAAACTTTAGCTTCCAATTAACTTCCTTTAACTTCTCATTTTTTTGTTCAAGTTCCTTTAACTCAAGTTTCAATTTCTTGATCTCCTTACTGTTTTTGGAAGTTTTCTTTTTCTTCATCTTTATTGGAAGCTGCTCAGAATTTGCATCCATACCCAATTCTCCATGCTCTTGTGTTGAATGCTCTTTTTCCTCTTCCATAGCCTGCTGTTTTGAGAAGAGAGAACTTGAACCTTTGGGTAATTCCTGTTTTAACTGCTTCCCTTTTTCTTTTTCTTGCTGGTCTAGGAAGAGGTTGATCTTCTTTGTTTGCCTGATCACCTCATCAGGATCTAGGATCTATAGTGCTTTTTCAACTGCTGGATCTTCTCCTGGACTCTCCAAAGTCTGTATATGTTCCTCATCTTCTAATGCTGATTGACTTTGAGCTTGCTTGTATTTTCTTGACTTTCTCTGATAGGTGGTGAAGAGCTGATCTTGTTTGTGATACTGTTTTTCTTTCTTCTTCACACTTCTAGTTTGTATCCTTCTCTGTGGCAATTTTGAACTTGTTGCCTCAGAGCTGTCCTCATCATCAGTAATCAGCAATACTTCCTTCTTTTTCTTCTTCCCCTTTGGCGGTTTTGAGCTTGTTGCCTCAAGGTATGTCAGCATCATCAATTCATCTTCCTTTGAGCCTTCTTCAAGTAACTCTTCCTGCTCTTCAAATTGATTATGAACTAGAAACCCTAACCATGTCAAATTCTGTCTTTGTAATTCATGCTGGATAATGATTTTAATAAGACCACAGTGGAAAAGACTTGTTACCTTGTCTTTTGGACGCCTTTGGACAGCCTTAGCCATCTTAGTTAGACTCTGAAGCAGGAAGTAAGGCATATTGATTTCACATTCACCCTTTAGATGTTGTAGCAGCTTGATGTGATACATGTAAACAATGCTAAATCTGCCTTCACAAGTAACAAACTTCTGAATGATGTAAACTATCTCATCCCATGGATGAACTAGCCAACTTCTTGGTATCCCTTTTTTCCAATTGACTGATCCTGCCATAGACCTGCATAAAAATGGCATCCATACCTTCTCTTTAAACTATTTGGTTTTAAAGAACCTTTCCCCCTGCTGTGGCAGACCAGTGACTTGAGCTAGAATGTCTTCTGACAGTCTAAATTGTAAATTCCCTACTCTAACTCTTTCTCCATCAAAGGTCTCAGCAAAAGCTAAGCTAGCCTGCTCATTGTGCCCATTAAATTTCTCAAAGAAATTGATCCACTGTTTATTTGCAAAAATCTCAAGGCAACTTTCATGAATATCATTGGAATTAAATGTTGCTGGCTCCACTCTAGCTGACATTTTAAATTTTAAGTTGAAAACAGGAACCCTTCGACCTCTAACTCTACCTTTGTAATTCTATTTCCTCAATAACACTCTGTAATTGGTGAAATTTCTTTTGGTTTGGGCAGAGTATTCAACAAGGAAAGGGGTTTTAAATCTTACCTCTTTTTCAATGTCACTGTTTTTACTTCCTCTTGCATAATTTGGACAGAGTTTGGGAGTATTCACAACGTCCTCCTTGCTGACTGTCTCTTCTACACAATCTTCTCTGCAAATAATATCTTCATATTTATTGTAGCTCACGGCCCTTCTTCTTGTTGATTATCTTCAGCAAATGGTATATTCAAACTTCCTGTAGCTCGTGGCCTCTTTGTTTCTATCAATTACATTCATACAGCAATCGATTTTGCAGAGCAAAAATTGGACTCGGCTTCTAAGAGAATGACCAAGTCGTGGTATATAATGCAAAAATAGATTTCATCTATGTGCTGTCATGGGCATCATTCCACGTTTTACTTTCCATCATTTCATGATATGGCATTCCTATTTGATTATTTACTTAGGACGGAGAATAGAAGTAAGGTTTCGATAACATATCAATCTCTTTATATGCCCAATGTTTAAGACATAAATTGGAAATATATACTTCAGTTTATCATATACCCAATGTTTAATAAACAGGCTGTCAATGTTTAATAAACAGGGTGTATAAAAGAAGCTTTCTTTCCTCTTTAAAATAAACCTTTTTTTTTCTTTCATAAAAACTGTGCTGAAGATGTATATTTGCCCTATTTTCTTCCTCAATTAACCAATGCATGATGTACTATATACATATACAAAGGAGACCTTTGAAATTCTTTTATATTAATGCTTCATTTTTGCTGAGAAAGAGACCTTGTTTATCTTCAACTCAATTTAAATTCTGCCTGTAGTATACAATATGCATCCTGTAGAATGCAATGTATGTCTTGTAAAATGTAATATATATCCTGTAGAGTCCAATATAGATGTTGGCCATTTAAAATTTCCCTTGGGTTTGATCCTGACAACCATTCTGACCCCTAAGGTAAAAAAATGAAGTGTTGGCAGTGACTAATTGGAAGGAAAATAAGGTACTGGCAGTGACTAATGAAAGGCAGACAAAGTGTTGGCAGAGATTTATCAGAATGATGGCAATAATAGGTAGTCATCTTGCAATAATTGGTAAAATGTCATCACTTAAGAACAAAAAGAATTCTGAAACTTTTTAAACATAAAACTATAAATTCTTACAGACTTGCTTGATGTTCCTGAGCTTGCTATCTGTTTGAAGTTGATTTGTATTCTGATTGTCCTTCTGATGTCTTCTGTCTGCTGCTATCCCCAATTCCTTCAGCTTCACTGAAAGTCAGGTCTCTTATAGATCTCTTCTGCCTTAATAAAAATCAGGGCCCTCTGCCTTTAAAATCTCTTGTATTGCTGATAATCAGATCTGGTAATCAGGTCCCTTATGCTAATGAAAAATCACAATCCTCTGCACATGAAAAAGACTTGGAGGGTTCTAAAGAAGCATGAAGATGTTTATCCCCCTCACAGGCCTAACTTTTGACTTGTCCTCAAGTCAAACAAGATCTTCATTATTGGTAAAACAAAACAGGAAATTGGAAAAAGATTTTTATGTGAATTTGCAATGGCCAGGCAAGCCTGGTTTTCCATAGAAAATTCAAGTTTATATTGTGTCAGCGAACTAGTTTTCACAACTAAATTTTTTTTTTTTTTTGTATTTTAATTTTTTAATTTTTTTGTTTTCTTTTGCTCTTTTTTTATTTGCTAGCTGTATCATAGCAGCTAAGGAGTAGGTGAAGGAAAAACACTGATGTGTTTATCCAACACTTGTATTTCCTTTTGCTGTGAGAGTTGTTGTATAAAATCTTCCCTATTGATAGGTTTATTGTACAGCTTGAGCCGGTGGCCATTGACCACAAATTGACATGCTTCATCATCTATGGTTTGAAGTTTGACTGACCCATTGTCATATACATCAACAATATCATATGGACCAAGCCAATGTGTAGTGAATTTGGCTTTGAAATCTTTAAATTTTGAGTCAAATAGTAAAGCCCAATCACCAACATGAAATTGCTTCTTTTTGATAAATTTATCATGCCATTGAGCTCGCTGCTGTTGGATCAGAATATTGTGTTCTAGGGCATCCTGTCTGATCTCATCTAGCTGGTTCAACTGAAGTAGTCTTTCTTTCTGAGCCTCAGAAAGATCCATGCCCAAATCTGCTTCCAACTTAAA